>JBAMCI010000206.1:5210000-5247500 GCA_037075265.1 Drosophila nigricruria | reverse complement strand
GACAAAATGTCCGCATTCATTACACAAATCTACACAGTAAATTTGGAGTCTCTAGCTCTTACGGTATGCTTAGCGGAAGAAAAGTTATCGATTTTTATCGATAATAAGGAAACGGGATGAGTTATCGAAAATCTAAAAAAAACTCGTACTGCGTAGGCTATAGACGAGTATTCTCTGAAAATTTCATATATCTAGCTTTTGTGGTTTACGAGATCGCTGCGTTCATACGGACGGACGGACGGACGGACGGACGGACGGACGGACGGACGGACGGACGGACGGACGGACGGACGGACGGACGGACGGACAGACGGACAGGGCTATTTCAACTCAGCTCATCGAGCTGATCAAGAATATATATACTTTATGGGGTCTGCGATGTCTCCTTCTGCCTGTTACATACATTTCACAAAAACATTATACCCTGATTTCCCATTTTCAATGGGTTCAGGGTATAAAAAGCCATTAGAGATTTCTACTCCTATAGCTCATCATAGTTAATGAAATCTCTTTATGTTTATAATTACAGGGTATTAACTTGGCTACAATTGCAAGCAATTGCCACTCAACTCAATTGTCTATATACATATATATACAAATATATACCTATATATATAACTTGCGATCTCTTCGCAGCTAGCTGGCCGCTTGAGGTCGCGTTTAGGCTTACTCATCAACATGGCCAACAGCGAGATGGGGCCAGCAGCTGTCTCTGACCAAGTCAGCAGAATTGGCTATCTGCTTCTTCTTTTGACCGGCTTTGCTTTAGCCAGCTTTAACGTGCTTTCATTGCGAGCGCCGTCATTTGCGTGTGACAAATTGTACTAAAATTTCAATGGCTCAGATATACACAGAGAGAGATACAAGCATTTGGAATATGTATGTATGTATATAAAGATGTACATACACACACACACACACATACAAGCATTATAAATATATGTATGTGTATGTGTGTATGTATGAATATATATATAGGTAAAATGACTTTTTGGGGTTGCCGCATTCAACTTTTTATTGCTGCTCAGAAGTTGAGTTTGGTTTTTTTTTTTTTGTAATACTCTTAGAAAGAGTATTATAAGAATTTGTTGAAATATGTAACATAGATTATATATATATATATATATATATATATATATCTGATTGGGATTGGCTGAGATGTCAGTATAAACATGGTATTTGGATAATAAGTAGAAGTATTTAGTTCATCATATTGTCTGAGATAAGATTTTATGATGAATGATTTTAATAAAAGAGCTTTGGGATGGTTAAAAAATATGCGGAAAAATTATAGAGAAAATCAAAAATGATCTTTTTATACCCTGAACCCATTGAAAATGGGAAATCAGGGTATAATGTTTTTGTGAAATGTATGTAACAGGCAGAAGGAGACATCGCAGACCCCATAAAGTATATATATTCTTGATCAGCTCGATGAGCTGAGTTGAAATAGCCCTGTCCGTCTGTCCGTCCGTCCGTCCGTCCGTCCGTCCGTGTGAACGCAGCGATCTCGTAAACCACAAAAGCTAGAGATCTGAAATTTTCAGAGAATACTCGTCTATAGCCTACGCAGTACGAATTTTTTTTAGATTTTCGATAACTCATCCCGTTTCCTTATTATCGATAAAAATCGATACCTTTTCTTCGGTTAAGCATACCGTAAGAGCTAGAGACTCCAAATTCACTGTGTAGATCCGTGTAATGAATGCGGACATTTTGTAATTTTTGGATTTTGGATGCCACGCCCCCTTCGCCCCCAATTTGAAAAATTCGTATTTCAAATACTAGAGACTTGTGCTTTAGCAAATACACACATATGAATGTCATAATTACGCTGTGAAAGTTTGATTAAGAAAGTCCATCTACAAAAAAAGTTATTAAACATTTAATTTCCCATACAATAGGCATATTGCAGCGCGAGCGCAGTCGCTGCGCTGACTGCGCAGTCAGCAGAGCGCGTGCTTATGCGTGTGTGTGTGTGCGTTGCTCGCAATAGTTGTATATGTTAAATAAGCATATAATGTTGGGAAGATTGGCTCTTCGCAGGGTTCAGGGTATCTCGTAGTCGAGCCGTCTCGACTAGAGCATTCTTACTTGTTCATATTAGAAATAATGTTATTTTTATGATAAATTCAGAATTTACTAACAACTTTCTTGTTTTCAGTTTGCACAATCCTTAACTATGTATATGTCTCTATATAAATACTGAATCTTCCAATCTTTGATCTAATGTTAACATCTCTCTTCTTTCTCTTTCTTTCTCTCTGTCATATTGCTCTCTCTGCTCTCATTCTCTTCATTCTCTTTCTTCTCTCTCTCTCTCTAGCCCTCTTTCTCTGTCCCCCTCTTTCTCTCTCTCTCTCTCTGTATCTCTTTCTCTCACTCTATACATATAACTCTTTCTATTTCACTCTCTCTCTCTCTATCTCTCTTTCTCTCTGTCATATTTCTCCCTCTGCTCTCATTCTCTTTATTCTCTCTCTTCTCTCTCTCTATCCCACTTTCTGTGCCCCCCTCTCTCTCATTCTCTCTGTCATATATCTCTCTCTGCCATCAGTCTTTCTCTGTCCCCCTCTCCCAGTCTCTCTCTCACTCTTTCTATATGTATATATATATATATATATATAACTCTCTCTATTTCACTCTCTCTCTCTCTCTCTCTGTCTCACTCTTTTTCTCTCTGTCATATTTATCTCTCTGAACTGACTCTATTCATTCTCTCTCTTCTCTTCTCTCTCTCTCTCTCTCTCTCTCTCTCTCTCTTGCTCTCTTTCTCTGTCCCCTCTCTCAGTTTTTCTCTGTATATATATACATATAATTCTCTCTCTTTCTCTATCTCTCTCTCTCTCTCTCTCTTTCTCTCTCTCTATATCTCTCTCATTTCTCACTTCTTTCTTCTGTCACTCTTTCCTCTCTCTCGCTCCCTCTCTCTCTCTGTCACTCTCTCCCTCTCTCTCTCACATTCTCTCTCGCTCTCTGTCTCTCTCTCTCTCTCTCTCTTTCTCCTTCTCAATATGCATATGCACTTGTCGACAGTGCACAATGTGGATTAATCCAACATTTAAAGGGCATCAATGCAGCTGCGCTTGGGCTGCGCTTTCTCATCTTTTGTTTGCTTTCTAGAGTCGTTGCTTTGCGGCCGCTGCTCGGCTCAGGCTCAGCTTAGTTTTTTTTTTTTTTATTTTTTTAGTTTTACTCTCGCGACTTTTGCTGCGTTCTATTCGCTTGCTTTTGGGCTTTTTACACGGCTTTTCAGAGTGCGCGCGTGTGTGTGTGTGTGTGTGTGTGGGTTTTTCTCTATTTAGGTTAAAGACTCGCATCAGCAACAACTACAGTGTGTGTGTGTGTGTGTCTCTCTGTCCTCTGTCTGTGTGTGTTAAAAACTGTGTTAATAGGTGAAGTTTATATGATTTTCGCATTGAGCAGCATTTTTTATTTATTTCTGTTTTTTGCTGCGTTACTTCGTTTCAGAATTTTTTTTTGTTTTTTTTTTTTTTGCAAATTATGAACTTGTGAAATTTGCGAACAGAGAAAAGTGTCGAGCGACAGAGATAGCTGGCGCATTAACATATGATTGTACAAGCCAAGTATATAATGAAAGCGTATGTGTGTACATACAGCTCTACATATGTATGTATGTATGTATGTGTGTACAACAACAACAGCAACAAATACAATCACAACCATCATAAATCAATTGGGTAACATTTTCAATTATTTATTTATTACGTTCGCAAAAGCAGCAAATCACATTGTAGGTAAATATACCAAACATGCTGCCGCCCAGACCCCTTGACAAGGCCAATTGAATGCTGATATGGGGGGCTACAGAAAGAGGGAAATTTTCGGATACGGATACGCTGATACCGTTACGGACAACAAGGGCAGCCTCTCAACCGCTCAACCGCTCAACTCACTCGGCCCTCTACCAAATGCGAAATGCGGCGACAATGGCAAACATTTTATTATATTTCATCGTGTTATTTGGGCTTCCTTTGTTGCTGCTCTTTTTGTTGTTGTTGTTTCGTCTTGTATTTGTACTTGTTACAGGTGTTTGTGTGTGCGTGTGTGGCCCCTCTTTACGGCTTCGATTTCAATTTTCATGCCCAAGGCCAGCGACAGCAGCAGCAGCAGCAGCAGCCGAAATCCCTTTTTGGCAACGCTTTCTCATATACCCAATTCGGGTCAATTGAAAGGAAGTATTCAAGCACACACACATATATATACGTATATATATTATGTACAGTACAAATCCCTGTTAATGGACAGCTTCTTTTGGCCCAGAGCAAAGCCTGCTTAACATTATTTTGTTTACCTTTTGGTAGAACGAAAAGAACATCTCACCTTTAGTTATAAATAAATAAAGATTTTTCTTCTTTTTTTTTTTAATATTCAAAAGTCAATTTCAATTAATCTTTGCTTTGAAACATGTCAAGAATTCATTCAAATTTGTCTTGCATATAGAAATTTTTCAATCTAATCAAGTTCCCTGCAAAGCAGCACGAATCATTCTAGTTTTTGTGGTCAGCTCTCAAAGATGATTCATAAGAGATGTGAGAATCGGGCATAACCAGTTTGGCGCTTTGGTGTGAGTATATTGATTGAAGTTGGCAGCTCTCAAAGTTCTCACTCTCTCTCGCAACTCTTTTGGTAACTGAGTTAAGTATTAAACCTGCCTTTCGAGCCTAACAAAATGTTTCCAGCTAAATCTTCGATTTGTTCGTCAATTGTTGTTGCTGCTGCTGCTGCTGCTTAGACATGCAAAACCATTTGGGACTCTTCGGCACGATTATCCTTTCTTTTTTCCTGTTGAGAACTCAATTTGGAATGTATGTGACTGGGCTAAGTTCATCAGGTGCGCGAGACCCTTTGAACTCGTGATAGACAGATTGACTGACTGACTGGCTAACTGACAGAAGGTCTGTTGGCCGCACCCTTTCGAGCTGATAGCAAATGCCTTTAAGCAAGCTTTGTTTTAACACCGTCAACCAGAAATTCTAGCCAGCTAGCTGCAGCCCCAACTGGATACATACATATAGATGAATCGAGAATACACACACTTAGTGTATGGCATATGTCATGTGATATGTGACGGCAGGCTATAAATTAAAAGCCAGCCAAGGGAATGCACAGCGACAGAGAGTGAGAGAGAGAGAGTGATAGAGGGAGGGTTGGGAGCTGGGGACTGGTGCTGGTAGAGCGAGGAAAAAGCATTTGATATGCTGCAGGAAATCGAAATAATAGATTCAAATGCTATGGCAGTTAGCTCAAAGTGGGTTGGGTGAGAAAACGAGTGGATCGTCACTGGGGACCGGAGGCATTGGGTCAGACCATTAATCACAATCAAATCAGTGAAACAGCTAGCAGATTAGTAGAGCCACGGGCCAGCGAGCAGAGAGCGCGCGATTCCAAATGTCAATGCTGAAACAAATAATAATGTTAGTCAAATAATAATAATAATAATAATAATAATAATAGTAATCATTTGAAAGCCACTTAATGAATGTCTCTCTCTCTCTCTCTCTCTGTCTCTGGCTGAGCATTCCAATCGAACTGCAACCACAGAAAGGAGCTGAACGTTCATTGCCGCTGTAAACACTAACAAGGAAGTTGCAAAAATGCGGGCCGAAGACGAAAAAACACCCAAATAATAGCAGAACGAGCTGCATCCGGAAAATGTGAGTGAGGAAAAACGCGTCAAAGTGAAAGCCAGCCAAAGCAAATGATGGACTGATGGACTGACAGCAGCTCAAATGAAGTGTCCATTGCTGTTGTTGCTATTGCTGCTGTTGCTGCTTCTGTCTTTTGAGGTGCGACAGCAGACACACCCCAAAGGAAATGCCTTAAATCTGGCCAAGTTTAGGGCCGCCAAGTGGAACCAGCGCACCCAAAAAAAATTCAGTAAAATAAAGTAAACTTAAGCCAACCATCCGAGGCGTCTTCAATTTGCATCTCAAAGACATTTTAGCTGTCAATTATTATATTTGCATTTCTATTTGCCTGCCAAAGTCATTTCTCACGTTCTCCAGATATTAATTACTTTAGCTCTTAATCGAATTATTCTTTATTAAAGTCGTGCCTAATAGATTAGTTCTTGCTTTCCCACTTTCTAAGGAATTGCACGGATGTTAAACGTTAATAAAGCGTGAGAAATCGTTAACAAAATAAATAAAGAAATTTTATAAACAAAAATTATTTACTTGGAGCATTTCTTCAATTACACTGGACAACAAAGTTTTGGATAGCAAATTTGCGAAACTGAAACTGGCGCTTGAGTTATTCTAAACTATATTTTTTTTGGGTATATTTGAGATTCTTTAAGATAAAGTTTAGTTAAAAAGCTGCTCCTGCTGGACTGTGTAATATGTGAGATAATTTGATATTAAAATAAGTTTTTTGTATAGATATACAAATTATCATTAAAACGGTTTCGTTTTCCTCTTCCCCACACTCTATTCTAAGAACAAGTAAGAGTGCTCTAGTCGAGACGGCTCGACTACGAGATACCCTGAACCCTGCGAAGAGCCAATCTTCCCAACATTCTATGCTTATTTTACATATACAAAGATTGCGAGCAACGCACACACACACACACACATGCATACGCACGCACGCATAAGCACGCGCTCTGCTGACTGCGCAGTCAGCGCGGCGACTGCGCTCGGGCTGCAATATGCCTATTGTATGGGAAATTAAATGTTTAATAACTTTTTTTGTGGATGGACTTTCTTAATCAAACTTTCACATCGTAATTATGTCATTCAGATGTGTGTAGTTGCCAAAGCACAAGTCTCTAGTATTTGAAATACGAATTTTTCAAATTGGGGGCGAAGGGGGCGTGGCATCCAAAATCAAAAAATTACATAATGTCCGCATTCATTACACGGATCTACACAGTGAATTTGGAGTCTCTAGCTCTTACGGTATGCTTAATAAAAGAAAAGTTATCGATTTTTATCGATAATAAGGAAACGGGATGAGTTATCAAAAATCTAAAAAAAACTCGTACTGCGTAGGCTATAGACGCGTATTCTCTGAAAATTTCAGATCTCTAGCTTTTGTGGTTTACGAGATCGCTGCGTTCACACGGCTCATCGAGCTGATCAAGAATATATATACTTTATGGGGTCTGCGATGTCTCCTTCTGCCTGTTACATACATTTCCACAAAAACATTATACCCTGATTTCCCATTTTCAATGGGTTCAGGGTATAAAAAAATGCACTAGTGTTCGATCTTTAAGAATGAACATGCGTAAAATGTAGTCATATTTGTCAGTGAAAAGTGCGCTGCTATTATTTTGAACACAGCTGTAACTTGGCTATAAGTCGAAGCTACTAGTTTATAGTTTAAATGTTTATAGTCTAATGTTACATAGGAAACTTTTGAGAACTTGTTTTGTTTCGAGTATAACTCCAGTATATAGGGTATATATTTATGTATACATATATATATATATATATATATATATTAGGGTGACCAGATCGGTCTCAGGCCATTCCGGGACAATCGACGACTTTGTTGCAAAAAACTGCTTATCTGCGCTGATTTCCTCAAAAAAATTCTTCACTTGTCTTGACAAAAGCGGGACATGTCCCAGAATTCCAGGACGGATGGTAACCCTAATATATATCTATAAAGCAGATTAGTAGTATTTATGTTTCTATAAAAATATATAACTGAAATAGTTATACGTATATGATATATATGTGAATACTGATTGTTGTTCTTGCCACTGTTCAAGCGGTAACCAAAAGCAATTTTTGCTGGCAAAACACAGTTGATTCCAAATAATCCATATGGAATATACAAAATACAAAAACACACACACTGGACTAACAGCAAAACAATAAAGAACTATATATATATATATATATATTTTGTCAATATAAATTTTCATACGCAAGCTTATTTTTGCTAAAAAATCAATCAAATTTTGGATTTGCAATTGCAATTGAAGTTTGATCAACGATTTAGAGCAAGTAAGAGAGTGCTTTGGCTAGAAGTGTTTGACTAGTAAATACCCTGACTACATTTATGCTCATATTGAGCTTATATTTACACACATACACATGCATACAGTCAGGCTGTGCTTCTTAGACTCAATAGCAATGCCTTGGTGTTGATTCAATTTCATTTGGGAGCCATCATCAAATGTGTCTATGCATGTTGGGCAAAACTTTTCAAATTCAAAATTCAGATTTTTTTGGGATTTTTGTGCGCTTTGGTGGCATTGTGGGAGTGCATAAAGGGGAAGAGAAGGACTGAGAGGTGGAAAGCTCTTTGCCTTTTATGCTTAAGCACAATCTTGACACGAACTTTTGGCTATTCTAGCTCTTCAAAATGCTAAGATATATTATATTTTAATATTGATTTCATTCGATTGTATGATAATGGAAGTGTTAGCGATTATTTGAGACGAACTTTATCTATGTATGATATGATAGGGAATTGGTGTAAGAGCTCTCTTTCTATCTCTCCTATCTCTGTCTCTGTCTCTCTCTCTCTCTCTCTCTCTCTCTCTCTCTCTCTCTCTCTCTGTCTCTGTCTCTCTCTCTCTCTCTCTCTCTCTCTCTCCCTTTCTCTCTCTCTCTCTCTCTCTCTCTCTATCTCATTTTCTCTGTCTCTCTCTTTCTCTCTCCTATCTCTGTCTAGTTCTCTCTCCCACTTTCTCTGTTTCTCTCTGTGTCTATTTCAACTCTCTCAAACCCCCATAGGTTCTGAGATTCATGCTTTTCTATATTAGAACTTCAGACATTACGATCAAGTAGAAGTATGCTTAGATAGACAATCAAGAATACTTTGTCAAGCAGAATTTTAAGAAGTCTGCAACGTGTCCTGCTGAATGTTCTAATATATCCTTTAGCCATTTGCAATGGGTATACAAATATCGTATGAATGAAATTAGTAATACTCCTTGCTGCTGCAAAGCTTTGTTGGTTTCATTATATATATATATATATATATATATATATATATATATACTATATATACTATATATACTATATATACTATATATACTATATATACTATATTCCTACATATATATTCACATTTGGGGCAGCTACCACGCCCAATTGTGCTTACTTGTGCTGGCATCATGTGACAAGGCATTTAATTAATCATCGTGTTTCGCTTTATAAAATAAAATTAATATAAAAAAAAGTGAAAAAAAGTAAAAAATTCAATTTGTCCTCGCTTTAATCGTATTCAATAGAAATCTACCTAGATTCGAATGCGCAACTTGTTTAACACATGTTAAGCCGAACTGCAGATACCCTAACAATTAGGCTTGAGTTTGCTTGAAGATTATGATATGATTAACTAGTTAATACTATTAATGATAATTGTGTTAGTTAAACGAAGTTGATCAGTTCATTCAGCCAAATGCTTTGCGGCAATTGAGTTCGAACTAATATACCCGATCATATTTGTAGCGTATGCTCATATCATCATCTAAGTCACGAGAAGAGAAGGTAATAAAAAATAAATTTAAATAACGTGTCATGATCTTGGGTACATAAATATATATATATATATATATATATATATATATATATATATATATATATGTCTATGTATGCATGCCTTTGCTTGAGCAATTTGATGTCCTCTTACCTAGTAATCTTTAATAAATAATAAACAATAGAGTTTTTGTATAGCTTCTATGATTCTGCCTTGATTTCATGGCATTCAGTCTTTAGATGACATAATAAATAGTTAAACCGGTTCGACTTTAATTTGCAAAACAATTCGTTTAAGTTTTTTGGTTCGGTTCGATTCTTGATGATACGCATAAGATCTATAGAACGTAACAAAGCTGAATATATGTATATATATATATATATATATATATATATATATATATATATATATATATATATATATATATATATATATATATATATATATATATATATATATATATATATATGAATATATCTATATCTTTGTATAGCTTGCCCAACTGAAGCGACTTTGACTACAATTCATATTAAATTGTAGGAAAAACCACTTTGACGTAAAACCACTTTAGGGACTTTTTACAATATAATTGATGATATATGTATGTATATAAATATTGTATGAATATTACATTTTTAAATTTTTTTTATTACTTAATTATCTTTTAATCAATATATTTATGTTTATATATATTTAATTATATTTATAATTAATTAAAAAAGAAACAAAGCCAGATGAAGATGATAAAAATAAAATTAATAAATATACAATATATATATATATAGTGACATATGAATGCAATCCACATACACTTTGCTACAATCCATACAATCATTTTTAACGTAAGCAATCTAACAATTCTCAAGCGGTTAAAGCTGAGCAAGAGTAGCAAGGCGCAATAGTCTACAAAGAGTAATTTTATGGTATATATTATATATATATTTTTTTAAATAAATTTGTTATATATTTTTTATTTTATTTAAATTTAAATTTAAATATTTATATTCTCTACCTAGCTTTGTTTCACTTTTTAATTAATTATAAATATAATAATATTAATATATATCTAAATATTTTTATTCACTTTAAATATTTTCTATGTTTACAAATTTTTGTTTGATGTATGCACACACACACACACACTCACACACACACACACTGCAGAGTGGAAAACTCTAGCTGAATACTCTCCAGTTGTTCACTCAGTTATTAAAATGTGATTTTAATTTTTGCCATATTTCACGTTCCCATATATATATATATATATATATATATATATATATATATATATATATATATATATATTTATTTATATATATTTTATTGCACTTCTCTCTCTCTCTTTGTCTGTGTGTTTGCTTAGTTGTATACACACATGTGTGTGTTTTTATTTGTGCTCAAACAGCTTATAGAAAATTTGATGCGTCCCGAGCTTTGTGTTGATATATATTTTTATTTAATTTTATTTTTCTGTGGACTTTGCTATTGTTGTTTTGATTTGTTTTTTGCTTTTTTTGCTTTTTTGCTCTCAAATGAATGAGAAAAAATGTTCAAGTATTGCCCGACTAATTTATAATAAAATTCGGAAAGCCCAAATAAACATGCACAAAATTCGTGTACATTTTATAATTTCCAGACACGTTTCGTTATATTTGGTTTATCTTCAATGTTTGTGCATGGGCAGCGGGTGTAGGTAGGGGGAGGCAGAGCTTATACAGATATACAGATATATATAAACACATATATATATATGTATGTTTTTTAACAAAATGAATGGCAAAAAAGCAGTTTAAAAAAAATTATTAAGGTAAATAATATAGCTCTTAATTAATGACTTGACTCATTTAGCTTGTGCAGCTGTTATAAGCACAGGATGACCAAAGAGCAGGCATAGCACAAGAAATTCCAATTAAACGAAAACTGTTTGAATATATTATGTTATTTCCAATGTTATTTTGAAGCTATATCTATGCCATTACGTTTGAAAAGGCATTGAGAGGGAGAGGGAGAGAGTGTGTGTGAGATAGAGAGAGAGAGAGAGATAGCCAGAGTTTACCTAATTCACCCATTCGATTTCAGCTTGAAATTCATTCTGCGATTGAGATCTGATTCATGAAATCTAATATTTGAATCAGGTAAATTCTAATATGCAGGCTTCGGCACTCGAAGTATAAATCTTATATATAAATATATGTAGTTATATCAGAAAGGCAAATAGATTGAGTTTATTCTACTTAAAACTGCATGAAAACGTATCAAAACTTGAGGCAATGATGACTCCGATGTCATTCAATTGGTTTTAGTGCTAGTTAATATGGTTACTCTTTAAACTCTTTAATAAATATTTTATAAGTTTCTATTAACACTTTCTACCTTGCATAGTTCAATAATATTAACTGACCATAAGTAGCTATGGATTGGGACATAGCTGGCCGGACTGGCAAGTAAAATATCCCCATTGGGGGGTATTTATACCCTGAACCCATTGAAAATGGGAAATCAGGGTATAATGGTTTTGTTAAAATGTATGTAACAGGCAGAAGGAGGTGTGACAAACCCTATAAAGTATATATATTCTCGATCAGGGCGACGAGCTGAGACGATTTAGCCCTGTCAGTCTGTCCGTTCGTCCATCCGTCCGTCCGTATGTTTGAACTCGTCTATCTTAGAACATATAAGAGCTGGAGACTTGAAAGAGCTTTCTTACTTGTTTAAAAATACTGTTTGCTTTAAACAATAATCATATAACACAAAGTAAATTCATAATATTATAAAAACAAATCAATATTCTATTCAATGAGTATAAAACATATTATGTCCAAACATATTTAAGCAAGTAAGAACGTTGCAGTCGGACGCTACCGACTGTGGAATACTCATTCACGGCCGCACAGCTCACACCCATTGCAAGATATAGACTTATCCGATTTGCCACGCCCCCAAATGGGTTATATATGTATATAATTTGTGGGAAATCAATAGAGTAGGTCAACGGTAACATCATCATAAAATGTTAAGTAAAAGATACAGTTTTGGCCG
This sequence comes from Drosophila nigricruria, assembly GCA_037075265.1. Taxonomy (NCBI): domain Eukaryota; kingdom Metazoa; phylum Arthropoda; class Insecta; order Diptera; family Drosophilidae; genus Drosophila; species Drosophila nigricruria. The sequence continues at coordinate 5,234,996 of JBAMCI010000206.1, read as the reverse complement.
ATTTGCGACGCCTCCAATAGACGTCCTTAAAACTGATTTAGGATAACATACGTTTGAAATTTGGATGCTTACAGTCCAAAATTGCGAAAATACAGGGTATTTTTAGGTACACCCCCAAAAGGGTATGCTTAAGATAATCGTTTCTTCTTTTTTTTTGGCTTAATTATTAAAAGAGAAGCGCAAACAGCCTTAAACAGTTCCAATTACACATAAATGTAGACGGATATTACTAGTATTATTTAAAGTCACAAAATCTGCGCATATCAACGATGAACGATGAAAAACAAAAAGAAATATAAGCACAAAAAGCGAATGACGATGACAACGACGACGGCAAGAAAGGGTCATTCACATTGTGGTGTGCGTGATGGGGAAGTGACTTGACGGTGATTGGGATTGTGAGGGGGAGAGGAGGGGAGAGGGAGGGGAGCAGTGGCGACGTCAGTGTGTGGCCAAAACAGCAAACAGTTAACTGGCAAAATGCAAAAGCAACAGGCAAGCTAGCGAGCTGTATCTTTAGCTGTATCTGCGATATCTTTTGAATACATTAGCGGCCAAAGTTTAACAGAAACAGAGAGAGAGGGAGAGAGGGAGAGCAGAAGAGCAGAAGAGCAGAAGAGCGAGAGAGTAAAGCAAATTGTGTAACGATTGCTAACTTAGCAAATGTGAGGCTTCTCTCTCACTCTCTCTCTCTCTCTCTCTCACTCTTAGTCCGCTCTCGCTTGGGGGGGGCTAGGGATGAGTAAACAGTATTTGCTTTTTAGTATTCACTATTCAGTATTCAGTGCTTAGACTGATGAGTGTGTTTTATATGTGTGTGTGTGTAAGTGCTGTGTGTGTGTGTGTGTTGCCCTTGCGCTTTCTTTTTGGGCAGTTTAATGAACAGGAAACGGAAATCATTTTTAGTCGACACTGTCTAACACGCTTGTGTGTGTGAGTGTGTGAAGTCTTTCAAGAGCGCTCAAAGCAGCATGTGGCGCTTCTCTTATATATATATTTATATACATATACTATATAGATGCTATATATGCACGTTGCTAAGCACTAACTGAGCAATTTATGTCTTTTGTTGTTGTTGTCATAGAATCTTTGTGATCAACGCTTAAATTGCTTCATAGGTGAAGGAAGCTCTACACAAGACCGCCTTGCCACGCCCCATTATCTTGCACATTGCATGACAGCAAGTAATAAACAAAAGAAGGAAACAAAACAGCAAAAACAATTTAATCAAATGTCAAGCTGAGAGAGCTACAAGTTCTCTGCTTCAACTCCTCCCCTCTTCTTGATTATAGAATATGTTTATAAAGGTGCTTGATTTCACAGTACACCCTTCTTTATCTCTCGCAAACAGAGCACAACTAGATACCCTGTAGAATTCAAATATTAATTTGAGTTTTCCTATCATTCCTTAACTCAACAATAGTTGTCCTAGTTAAGCTAGCTCATGGGCGAGCATACATGTGACTTCTAGTTCAGTCGATGCCAGCTAATATACCCCATATGTGTGCACTTTACACTTACAGGGCATGCCAACTACTATTTGGTACATCATAAAAGTTCGACGTGAAGCAGTTTGTTTGGCGTTAATTTCATTTTGGGCACCGCGAGCGTTTACTGTGAATACTAAATATACTATTAATGCGCACAGCCAGCGGCAGGCAGCAGCAACATTAACAATGGGGAGAAAAGCAACAACAGCAACAACAACAACAGAAACAATAATAACAATAACAATAACTGCAAACACTAAATTTTACGTTGCATATGGGGGCAAACAGCAACAATAAAATACTCGACGAAACATTTAACTAAATACAACAACAAAATGCTGAGGAGAGTTGGGGAGGGGAGGGCAGTAGAAGTGGGAGGGAGAGAGAGAGAGTGAAGTAGAGTAAAGTAGAGCGTTTCACACACTATACTCTAAAGTAGACTTAAGGGCAGTTCGATTTATATTGAATTTGATTGCATACAAAAAAAAAAAGAAGAAGTTTGTTTTTCAACTTTCAAATGCATTGAAGTTTTGGGCTTACAATTTACAGGGTATTTTTGTGGCATAACTGTGTCAGTTTGTTATCTAACTATAAAAGTTTTATTAGTTTTAAATGTGTTTTGAAAATATAATAAAAAAGCAGAAAATCTGGCAATTATGGAGATTGTTAGAGTCGTGTGCGACTAGCAGATATCATGAGAATATAATTAATAATTTATAAGAGTAAATTTTAGATTTTATAAATTATATATATTATAATATATACATATATAAATATATAATATGATATGCATATAAAAACTTAGATATATTTAATATATTAATAATTTAAAATTATTTATAAATATATAAATATAATAATAATTTAAAATGATATATAAATATATTTTATATTATTCATATATTATATATAGCGGAGTATTAATAAATAAATAAATATATTAATAATTTAAAATTATTAAAAATATATTTAATAATATTTATATATTATATATATCTGAATATATATCTTAATACATATTAAAATATATATATTCCACATCATATATATATATATATATATATATATATATATATATATATTTTTCTCATTCATCTTCCTCTTCTTTTGTCATACAATTTAAATCCGAATTTAAGTCGAATTATTGATGCATTTAAATGTCAAATATCTTAAGCAATTGGCAAATGTTTTGTTCGTGTAAGTATTATTATGACCATAGCTGTACCTGCTGTATATATATATATATATGTATATATCTCAGAGTGATATTAGTTTTCCTTCCATGATAATGATTATCCTTGCACAAATAATTCCAATTCCCGAATTTGCTGAGTTAGACACAAAACTTTTATAGAAATTACTTTTTTTTGGCGAAAGTTCTATATTTTTTCACAGTCACAGACTAAAAGCCCTTCTGTCAGCCTCCTTCTGTCAGTGACTCTATTTTTCTAGTCGTTTATCGAAGTCATAGCAACTCTATGCCAAGGATCTAAGTTGCCCTCTCGCTTCTACAGATCTGGCAACTTTCGGGACTACGTTAAGCAACAGCTATGGCTGTCACTCTCACAGTGACAATTAATAATACAGATTAGAGATACGTTAAACTTAAATTCCAACTCAATCGGATAATACAAGCTATCAGAGCTCATCTCCAATACTATTGAAACAGTAGAAGGCAATTACAGCATAACAGCTAACTATAGCGCCACAATATCATACAAATACAACATATATATACTTATGTTAGATATTATGAAATGCATAAATATGTATATACATATATAAATATATATTTGTACACCTTTTTGACCATTGCATTTTTGTCTTTTGCTAGCTAAGCATATAGAAATGCGAAAACAATGAGAAAATCAACATTTTAACTAGATACCTATATGAGCACATATACTTATATACATTTATATACATATATATACATATACATTATATATAGTTATAGCTGGCATATAGCAAAAGAGCAAAACATAGACAAAACTAGAAAAAAAATGAACATCGTGAAACCGAAAACGCAAAAGAGCTAAATTTAAAAATTTCGCCTCAGGCTGTAAACAAGAAACAATTGTTTCGAGAGCGTTTGCCAGGGAGAGCTGAGCTAGGAAGCGTCGCAGCATATGATGGATGAGAGAAGAGGCAGCGGGTGTGGGTGGCTGACAGTGGGCAAAAGAGGGCAGCGGCAGAGGCGGCGGCAGCGACGGCGGCAGCGAACGGCATTCAAACTAGTTGGCGGTTCTAGTTGTTGTTGTTGTTGTTGCTATTGCTGCTGATGTTGATGAGCTTGAGCGGCGCTTGCTTTAGCTATAATTTAGCTACCTACCTAGACATGAATATATATATATATAAATTTATGTATATATATATATTGTATATATATATATATCTGCATATACGACGCACGTTGTTTTTGATGGGGATGCTGCTGTTGACTTCGACAACGACGACGACGACGCCGTCTGCTCTGAAGCCCATTAAAACTGAACGTAAACCGAAAAATTAGGTTGCCAGTTGACGCACACACACACATATACACACTCACACACACACACATACACTCCATATTACTACTTAGTATTGCAAACTTTGACTCACAGCAGAATCCCGTGGAGGGGAGACATGGAGCTGAAGCTGCACTCCATCAGCAGCAGCTACAGCTAGAGGAACAACAACAGCAACAGAAAAGGAAAAAAAAATGTAATAATGGCGCTTTTGTGGCTCATACCTTTGCCATTTCATAGCCAAAAAATAACGAGCATACAAAATTTATGAAATACTCGCAGAGAAAAACACACACAAAATACACCAAGTCGAAGCCATGCAACGCGCTGCCGGTGCGAATGTTTCTTTTTCTTTTTTTTTCATTTTTGCAATGAATGAAGCTTCAATTCCCTTTCGCGCTTGCTCTCCCTGTCTCTCTCTCTCTCTCTCTCTCTCTCTCTCTCTCGCTCGGTCTGCTTTTGTCTCTCACTCCCGCCCAGCGAGTATTCATAATGAGCCGGCCAACAGGCCGCAATACAATGCACGATAAATTGCCAGAAGTAGCTACTAATTTGCAGTTAGTCATTCAAAAAACAAGAAAGAGAAGTGCAGACGGGCGTGCACGACTATTAGATACACTAGGTATGTAATGGGAAGTATAAGAAACAGGCTAAACAAGGGAATGAGCTTTAAGTTTTCACTAGATTCTTGATTGTGTTTGAGAGCTATAGAAGACTAAATCGATTTTTATCGATATTTGTTACAAAAGGATCTGCATGACACACTTTATCGATAGCTTCCCTAAGTCTAGGTTTATTCATACACTAGGTATACAAGAGAGAGTATAAGCAATAGGCTAAGCAAGCGATTGAGCTTCAGATATAAAAGAGATTTATGCAAGAGTTTGACAGCTATCGAAGACTAAAGCGATTATTATCGATAGACACACTTTATCGATAGCTGCCCTAAGTCTGAGTGTATCCATACACAAGGTATATAAAGGAGAGTATAAGAAATTGTCAAATTAAGCGATTGAGCTTCAACTTTTCAATAGATTCTTGAAAGAGTTTGAGAGCTGTAAAACACAAAATCGATTATTATCGATATCAGTAGAAAATGGATGAGTTAGACACACTTTATAGATAGCATCCCTAAGTCTAGGTGTATCCATACACTAGTTATATAACGGAGAGTATAAGAGCTTCAAGTTTTGAATAGATTTGCAAATGAATCCAATAGCTATAAACATCTAAATCGATTATTATCGATATTAGTTTAAAAGGATGAGCTAGGCACACTCTATTGACACGCCCTTCGAAGAGTCACATTGCTGAACCAAAGATATCTAGAGGAGAGCAAATCTCAGCATTAATAACCGATGTAACATATGCTTGCATGCAACTATCATAGACCTCCAAAAAAGCTCAATGTTTACAGGGTATAGTATAAATAGCAGAGACACTCAAACAGATACAAAGCAATAAACAGAGAGAAGTCAGATGGCACGACAGGCAGAGCGCGAGAGTGAGAGAGAGAGAAGGAGAGGGCGGGAGAGAGGTTAGTTAGTCGACTGACAGGCCCGAGCTAGACGAATTGCGAATGTTTTGTGCTCCTTGCTGTGCGCTTTGACTGCATCTAATGACACTAATAAAGTTGGCCCCGCTGATGATAATCTGTCTCTGGCACTCAGCCCGCCGAGGCGGACTAACATGCAGGCAGGCAGTCAGCAGGATGTGACTATAAAAGATATCTGAGCAGTTCAGGAAAAAAAGAAAATCAAGTGACAAGTACTTAACCATTGCATACCCTACAATCGAAGCAATTAAGTAACTCCACTGAAGACGCAACTGCCCAGAACAGAAGAACTTGCGAGGTCACTCTTAATGCCTATAATATGGTATATATATATATGACTAATACTATATACATATGTAGCCAAGACAAAGCAGGACATTTGCATAGTCTGTTAGAGCCGTTCGCACTTGACTTGAAATCCTCTGGCAGAACACCAGTGTGACCATTGCTTGCCACAGAACAATTTCAAGGTGCACTGACTGTAACAAATATCTTTATTAAACTTTTACACACACACCCATGCACACACACACACACTGAAGCTGTGAACTGCTTGTGGCTCGTACTCGTACCCCTTCGCGTTGCCCATGCCCATGCCCATGCCCATGCCCATTTCGAGCTCCAGCATCCACACAGCATCTTGAGAACGAAGATGGTCTTGTCTGGGCTGCTGCTGTTTTCTCGTTATTTGCATTTTATGGTTCGACTTTGGGCATTGCACAGTGGTACCAGTTACCTATCAGCTATTCATAGCAAACATACTTCAGCAATGAAAAGACTAATGAATAATGATGTGATTGCCACAGTAAATAATAGTGTAATAATAACCTTATAGAGTTTTTTTTTTAAGTAAACTTTATTTTTTGTCTAGCTGCGGCCCACTGTGCAATGCTGTTTGTCGTTTCGTTTTTTTTTTTTTTTATTATTATTTTCCTCTTCTTTTTTTTTTCGCTTCTAATTTAAGTTTGCTGCGCTTTGTTGTTAGCCAAATATTTATGATTGACTTTTATTTGGCGACCAGCAGCTCCATGCAAGTCCAGAGGCATCCGCTGCTAAGACCGGAATATTGACTGGCATAGGGACTGACATAGTGGGAGTGGGTGGGGAACAGGAACTGGCAATTGGCCACTGGGCATTCTAGTTATATACTTGAACTTTAGATATTTTGCATTTTTGCAAGTTCCACTAAGTAGTTCGGTTGAGTTTTGTTCGGTTCAATGCAGTCGAGATATGTGTACGATGAATGCATGGAAAAGTTCGTAAATACGAGCATGTTTTTCATTCTTTGTGTGAGTGTGCGTGCGTGTGTGTGTGTTGGGAAATCGGAGGCCGTGCTGCTAGCCAGATATTTGTTGTTAACTAACTTTTCAGTCAGCTCACCTTTGATTTGGCCGTTTTGGGGTAAGTTTGTGCTTTTAATTTGTGTGTAAACTGATGCAAACCAATATTGAACTTTGCAATAGCTGGCCAACAAAATGTCAGCTCATTCATTAAAAACTTGCGCAAAGGTTTTTCGCTTTTGGTTTTTCGCTTTTGGGATTTCAGGTTTCAAGCAACCCAACTCGAACAGGCTACAGTTCAGCTCAGTTTAGGTTTCGTGTTATTCAGCAATAGCAATTACCTGACCATGTGAAGATTCAATTACAAATTGCCAAAATGAAAAATGAAACAAACTGAAAGCAGAACATTTGATTGCTCTGTAGGTACAGTAAATTGATTTTAACTTGCATTCAACTTTTCGATTCCGAATTGGCTTTCAATTTCAGACCTAAGAACTTCCATCCCAAAGTAACTAGCTCTAATCTTCACACTTGCTAAAAGACTTGGGCAGCAAGTTGTAAAATCTTTCAATAATTTGAAGAGAAACTAAAGAGTATTGGGAATGGAAGAAATTTGTAGTATTTTCAGTAGGTGTTCATTGGTGTTTCATTGTTATCATTATTATCATAATCATTATTGTGTTACTTATCATTCTTAGTAGTTTTAAAATTTTCATTATGATTTGCCTTATGGTTTTTTACTATCATTGTAAATTTGATTATTATTATCATTAGCATTAGCATTAGTATTCATTATCATTATAATTTAATTTATTATCGTTATCATTAACATTGTAAAGAGCAACAAAATATAAAAATTATCATTATCATTGTCATTATGATTGTCATCAACATTGTCATTAACATTGTCACTATTATTGTCATTAACATTGTCATTAACATTGTCATTGTCATTTTCATTGTCATTGTCATTGTCATTGTCATTGTCATTGTCATTGTCATTGTCATTGTCATTGTCATTGTCATTGTCATTGTCATTGTCATTGTCATTGTCATTGTCATTGTCATTGTCATTGTCATTGTCATTGTCATTGTCATTGTCATTGTCATTGTCATTGTCATTGTCATTGTCATTGTCATTGTCATTGTCATTGTCATTGTCATTGTCATTGTCATTGTCATTGTCATTGTCATTGTCATTGTCATTGTCATTGTCATTGTCATTGTCATTGTCATTGTCATTGTCATTGTCATTGTCATTGTCATTGTCATTGTCATTGTCATTGTCATTGTCATTGTCATTGTCATTGTCATTGTCATTGTCATTGTCATTGTCATTGTCATTGTCATTGTCATTGTCATTGTCATTGTCATTGTCATTGTCATTGTCATTGTCATTGTCATTGTCATTGTCATTGTCATTGTCATTGTCATTGTCATTGTCATTGTCATTGTCATTGTCATTGTCATTGTCATTGTCATTGTCATTGTCATTGTCATTGTCATTGTCATTGTCATTGTCATTGTCATTGTCATTGTCATTGTCATTGTCATTGTCATTGTCATTGTCATTGTCATTGTCATTGTCATTGTCATTGTCATTGTCATTGTCATTGTCATTGTCATTGTCATTGTCATTGTCATTGTCATTGTCATTGTCATTGTCATTGTCATTGTCATTGTCATTGCCATTGTCATTGTCATTGTCATTGTCATTGTCATTGTCATTGTCATTGTCATTGTCATTGTCATTGTCATTGTCATTGTCATTGTCATTGTCATTGTCATTGTCATTGTCATTGTCATTGTCATTGTCATTGTCATTGTCATTGTCATTGTCATTGTCATTGTCATTGTCATTGTCATTGTCATTGTCATTGTCATTGTCATTGTCATTGTCATTGTCATTGTCATTGTCATTGTCATCGTCATTGTCATTGTCATTGTCATTGTTATTGTCATTGTCATATGTCTTATTATTAGTATAATCATTTTTAGTTTCATTGTCATTTTCAGTTTGACTATCATTTACATTATGATTAGCATTAGCATTATCATTAGAGTCATATGTATCCATATTTGTTACCATCACCTTTTTCATTAGCTTTAATGTTATCATTAGAATTATTAGAGTTCATATTTGTTATTATCATCATTATCATAATTGACCTATACTCTTCTAGTCATTATTATCATTAGTATAATTACTATTTTTTTTTTTTAATTTAAATAGTTTTCACTCAATTTCCATGGTGCTAATGTATTTCCAATGAAAACTGATGTAGCTTTAACAAGCAAAAATAAAAATAAAACATACAAAAAATAAGCAAAAATAAATAGTTAATAATTACCTCAAAAACCTTTTGTTTTCTCTATTTTCATTAATTTTTCTATTTTTGTTTTTTTGTTTTCCTATTCAGCAAGTCAGTTGCAAATGTTTAATTAGCCCTGGGTCTTTTCCATTTCGGACTTTGTTTTCTTTGCCAATTTCTAGCCGAAAGCAACAATTAAAAAAGGCGAAAAATTAGCATTACGTATGCATATGTCAGGCCCGAGACTTTTGATGCCCCGTCAATTCATTGTCTATAAAAAAAAACGCCAATGCGATATTTTGGCATTGCCCAAAAAAAAAAAACGGCAGTAAGAGGCAGAGCAGCAAGCAAAAAGTTAGAACTCGCCAGCAACATCAACAACAGAAATCGAAGCATCGTAAGATTTCTAATTTTTATTTACCTCAACGTTGCCCACCATCATTGAAGCTGCGCTGTTGTTGCTTCTAATTAAGTTTTTTTTTTGTTTTTATTTTTATTTTTTTTATTTAGAGACCGGCGCGCAAAACACGTATACGACTCGAGACCTGTTTTTTGTATATTTGTATCTATGTATGTTATTTTTATATATATTTTTTTGTGGCAGGCCTCAGCTGCAGACCTAAGAGTGATCAAAGCTCGACTAGGGACTGAGACTGAGACTGCGACTGGGACTGCGACTGGGACTGGGACTGGGAGTGGAGTGGACTGGCAGTGGGACTGAGATTGAGCTCTTGGGGACTTGGGGTTTACCGTATACATATGTCTGCGGTTTATTGCGCATATATATATGTACATATATCGTATATATCGGCTGTCAGTGTGTATATAATTTGCATTCATTGGCAAATTGTGTTTTTAAATAATTAGCAAATGAATGATTTTCAAACAGAATTTCTTTTCTTTTTTGTTATTTTGTTGTTGTTGTTGTTGTTGTTTTTGTTTTATTGCTCTGAACGATTCCTAGAAAAGTTACGTAGAGTTTTTCGCTTCAAGGTCTGAGCAGGTACAGTTGCTGTAGCTAAAAGTTTAATTGCCGCTGATTTCTCGGAACAAAAAACAAAAAATGCAATTGATCGAAATAACAAATCTGTGCCGTCTTAAGTATGATTGACACCTTAATAGACGAATCACGAAGATGCCAAAAAAACAACAACTAAAGAAAAACAAGTAAGAACGTTGCAGTCGGGCGCTACCGACTGCGGGATACTCATTCACACCCCCACAGATCACGCCCATTGCCACGCCCACAATTGGTTTGTACATATATAATTTTTTGGAAATCAATAGAGGAGATCAGCAGTAATATCTGTATATAATTCTGATTTTCTCACTGAGAATCGGAAAAACGTATAGTTTTTCCCGATTTGCCACGCCCCCAGTAGGCGTAGACATATAATTTTTGGCCAGTTCTTAGAAGTAGTGAAGGGTAACGTACGTGTGAAATTTGGATGCTTACACTCAAAAAATGCGAAAATTACAGGGTATTTTTTAGCCGGGCATACCCCATAAGGGGCGTAAAATTTATTTTTGGCGCATCGATAGAGGAGCTCACCAGTAACTTACCATCCAATTTTGAAGCTTCTAGCTCTAAAACTGTGGGAGCTACAAACTTTTGCGGTTTGCCACGCCCCCTATAGGCGTAGATATATCCGCCATATCTTTTCCAATTTGGGTTGTCAACCCGAGTATATATACCAAGTTTCAGGTCTCTAGCATCAATAGTGCTCAAAATATTACAGAATTTGAAAAATCACTATATAGTCAGATCCGATTTGCCACGCCCCTAGTAGGCGTGGATATATAGATTTTTGGTCGATCTTCATAGGATCGTATCAGTAACCTACGTGCCAAATTTGGGCGTTTTAGCTTTAAAACTGTAGAAGATACAGTTTTACCCGATTTGCCACGCCCCCAATGGGCGTAGATATATCCGCCATAGCTTTTTGATCTTGGGTTGTCAACACGAGTATATATTCCAAATTGCAACTCTCTAGCACTTCTAGAAGTAGTGTTTCTGAGGTATGGGCAAATGCATTTTCCGATTTGCCACGCCCCTAGTGGGCGTATCGGGAAAATCTTGACACTTTATAATTCGAGGGTATACACGAGTATATATTCCAAATTTCAACTCTCTAGCTTCAAAACTGTGCAAATGGTTTGCGTTCATACGGACAGACGGACAGACGGACAGACGGACAGACGGACAGACGGACGGACAGCGTGACGGACATTGCACAAAACCAATATACTCATTTCACTTTGTGAATGAGTATAATGAATATAATATGAGAGGAGCAATAGACGTAACCGAGTCTGGCAAAGAGAAAGGCATGCGGCATACTTAACACCCTTGATCATAAAATAGCAGGATATTTATATTCCCTAGTCATGCATTGGCATCATACCTAATGTTAATGGAATGTATAAGAAGACAGCAATGAATTACCAACTAGAACTATTTTATGTAAACAGATTGAGACAGACGAGATGGCCAGACTTGGGTAATGTTTGTAAATCATTTTACATTTAAATTCAATTGAATGTTACTCAATATGATAATGTAGATAATGGCAAAGTCTAGAAACAAGTGGAAGACGTGCCTAATATAACATTTCTCAGCTTGAGTGCTGTGTTAAAGCGTTTGCATTGAGTAATTTCAAAATTGAATTGTACTTTGGAATTTCGAGGCGAGAAAGAGAGAGAGAGAGAGAGCGAGAGACACTGACGTGTGTAGATATATATATATATATGTATATGTATAGTTGGAATCTCTTTGCTTGCCAGCTTAGTTCTAATGCATTTGCATTCCCCAGACGTAGACAACCAACCGCAAGGACACATTCTCAGCCTGCCATGCATCAGTGCTTATCGAGCACCGGCAATTGAGATGCGCTTCTCCCGTTGCTCGATACACTCGCTGCTGCTGCTGCTGCTGCTGTTGCTGTCGTTGTTGTCGTTGTTTTCGTTTTGTTTCGTGTGGCGTGTCATCATTAGGATGTTGTCAGAAAACAAGCGCACTATAAACTCTGTCTCTCAGCTTGATCTGGCGTCCTCATCGGCGGCTCTAATGCATTTTTCATGCATACATTTAGCAGCGTTGCGCCAATCAGGCGACGAACCACTTCACTCGCATGCCACTCTAACTGTGTGTCTTGACAGCAGTCGTGATATCCTAGAATTTGCCATCACACACATTGCTTAGCTGGCAATATGCATATGATGAAGCTACATTCCAGCTCAAAATATGTTAAATATTTTAGATTAATTTAAGTACAGTTTGCAGTTGTTCTAGTTGAAGGCAATGAACCTAAACACTTACTCCACTTCTTCTTTACTTCTTCTTTAATGTTGCATATATTCTATATCGTTCGAGCTATAGTGCTACAATTTCTAATTAATTAATTTCTAATCTAAAAATAATTTTTTATAGGACTCTGTTTTATTCTGCTTAAAATAAAACTTAATTGGGCTCTGCATCATTTCAGCAAATATTTTTTAAAAAATTTTGAAAAAATTCTTACAGATATATGTAAATATATTTGGCAACATATTGGATTATCCATTCACCTGATTGATAGTATTTCTGGTTATAAATATGAAGTATGTCTCTCTCACTCTCTAACTTGATTTAATTGATCATTGGAGTGAAACTAAACGGAGTAACTCTAAGTCATATTTGCATGACATTGAGAAAAAGTTCCATGATTTCAATGCGAAGTCAATAACTTGGCTGGATCTTATCATATATTTATATATATAACTTGTTATATGATATTTTTTATATATTTTTTTATATGATATATCTTTATAGTATAGAAAAATGTAATTATAATAAATATTTATATATATTGTTCATCATCTGATAAGCTATTGTATTATATACATCATCATATAAAATTTTCTTTTTATTTATGTTTTTTATAGGGTATTTCCACGTCGAGCACACTCTCGCCTAACTCAAACATTCTTGTCAATTTTACATTGGACTCGATTCTTTTTTTGTTGTTTGTTTGTTTGTTGTTGTTGTTGTTTTTGTTATTCTTGTTTTTTTTTTCCCCCCCCCGTTTCGGCCCAATTTCGCGAGCTGCATTAGAAGTGCGGCCCTCAGCAATTGAAATTTAATTGCTGTGCGTGCAAATCGTTCCGTCCGAATAGTTCGTCAAAATTCGTAGCATTCGATATTCCGTATTTCGTATTTTAGCTTCCGCAGTCGATTTTGAGCACTGTCAATGGTTTGGTTAATCATCAGTTTGGGCTATGCATGAGGTTTGTGATTAAACAAGTCAATTTTCAACATTTTGTACAGCGAAACGTGTTGAATTCGCGATTCGCACTGTGTCAACTGCGAACGCCCTATCAGCGACGTTATAGTTCCCGATTATGAAACTGCGAAAGACGATATTCAAAATATGTTTTTTCTTGCTTGCCAAATGTAGATTGTCGCCAGGTTTTTTTCTTTTTTTTTTTTAGTCAAACGACTTACCCAATGGAATGCACATTTTGAAAGGTATGAAATACGTGAATTTTCACAAAAGTCTTTCAAAATCTATTGGGTGGCATGATAAAAGATTTATCACATTGTTTTAATGTAAACCATTTAATGTCTTGTTCATGGAACTGCGAAGAACTATACATCATAAAAGTTTGCTTGAGAGAAGCAAGTATAATCTGTTCATTAGCTAAGCAGTCAGTCAATCAATCAATCAGCTGGCTTATCTTTAGGTCAATTACATAATCTAGTACTCAATCCATCAATCAACATCTCAGTGAACTCTCAGTAAATTAATGAATCAATCAATCAGTTGATCTCTATCAATCACGAAATCAATCATCAGTCAGTATTTCTCCAAGTCAGTCACAAAATGATTAGCTTAGTCTATGTATCTATCATAATCAATCATTCAGTTAGTTAAACAGTCAGTCAGTCAATCAGGCACTTAGCTTAAAAGTTTTTCAATCAATCAATATTATTCAGTTACGCAGTCTATCAATCTATGAATCAATCAATTCGTCAAATATTCCAGCAGTCAGTCTATATAAATCCCGATATCAATCAATTAGTTCTTTTCTAAGTCAATCAGTCTATCAATCAGTCAAATTCAAATTCAAAATCGATCACTCAGTTAATCAGTCAATCAATCAATCAGTTATTCAGTTAAAAAGTTTGCCAATCAATCAATTGGTCAAGCCCTTAGTCAATAACTCAGTCCATTAATCAGTCAGTCACTCAGTTAGTCGAACATCTGTCAGTCATTTCCATCATCTGTCGTTCATCTTCCAACATTCAGGTGAACATTAAGTCTATCAATCAATCAATCAGTCATACATATATATCTATATAAATTCAGTCTAAGCTTGCAAATCAATCAATTTGCCTCTCAAACCCCTCAGTCAACTACTCAGTCCATCAGTCAGTCAATCACTCAGTTAGTCATTTCAATCAACTGTCGGTCATCTGAATTCATTTAGGTGAACAATAGGTCCATCAATCAATCCATCAGTCAGATATACATATCTATATAAATTCAGTCACGGCTTGCAAATCAATCAATTGGTCGTCTCAACCCCTCAGACAACTACTCTGTCCATCAGTCAGTCAATCATTCAGTTAGTCGAACATATGTCAGCCATTTCCATCAGCTGTCGGCCATCTGAATTAATTTAGGTGAACAATAAGTCCATCAATCAGTCAATCATTCAGATATACATATCTATGTAAATTCCTTCAGTCAGTCAATCACTCAGTAAGTCAGTTAGCCGTTCAGTCATCTGCTGTCGCTCAGGTAAACAATTAGTCCAAGTCAATCAATAAGTCCGATGTATAAGTTGAAGCTTAAAAAGTTCATTGCAAACTTCGATGCGCTATAGGAAAACCATTGAGACGTTGCTTAAGCCCTAATTGAGCTGAAGCTAAGGAAAATATATTTGAAGTGCGATTATAGTTATGTTTGAGGCATTGGCCTCGCTTTGTGTGGCTTCTGTTGGCTTTGTGATAAGCGGATTCGGAGCAAATTTGAACAAGATAAATGCCGCTTAATTGCTGAGCAGTGAGCGAACTGAACTGAACTCGCTCCTAG
The DNA here is from genome assembly GCA_037075265.1 of Drosophila nigricruria. Classification (NCBI taxonomy): domain Eukaryota; kingdom Metazoa; phylum Arthropoda; class Insecta; order Diptera; family Drosophilidae; genus Drosophila; species Drosophila nigricruria. The sequence goes on along the minus strand of JBAMCI010000206.1, from coordinate 5,219,772 downwards.
AGCGTAGACAAAGGGAGACTGATATATGAGCAGCTGAAGATTGAGCTGGAGATGGCGGACGACGGACGACGGACGACGGACGACGGACGGCGGACGGCGGACGGTGGACGTCGGACGGATGACACCACAGAGAGATACCACATCAAATTATAAACGAAAGTTCCCAAACAATTTAATCAGCGGCGCACAACACGCCGAACACACCAGACAGCGGGCAAATGACTGCTGAGGGGATACCAAAAGGGGGCGTGGAGAGTGCGGAGTGTGGAGTGTGTGTGGATTGAAGGCAACAAAAGACACAGTCTGAGATGGCAGCCGCGTTGGCTGAAGCTGCCTCTTAACGTTGCTCAAAGAAAAATCTTGTTAGATCTTTCAAAAATTCCTTGCCACCCAGCCACGGGCAATGGAACGAAACGGAACGGAACAGGGGGGGCGGGGCGGGAGGTAGGGGAACAAAACAAAAGAAGAGTAAAAAGAAAAAACCAGAGAATAGAAAAGAACAAAACAGAACAAGAGCCGAATAAAACCGTACGAAACGAATGACGAAGATGGAGACGCAAACACTGTCGGAAAATCGTTTAGATGGCTAAAGTGGAAAACTGAAAAGCGCACAAACTGCATCAGCAGCTACAACAACAACAAAAACAACAGCAACAACGAGTTGCTGATGAGCGCAAAGGGAGACGCAGTTGAAGCAGTTGAATCTGAAGTCGATGGCAGAGCCACAGAAACAGTCGCAGCCACAGCCTCAGCCACAGCTCTGGAGCCACTGTGATTGGCATTGGGGAAACTTGTTACCAAGACACAAAAACAAAAGAGACGCAAAAGAAGAAGAGATGAGAAGAAAAAAATAAAAATAAAAAACATAAAAAGAGCAAAGTAAGCACACACACACACACACAAACACACACACACACACAACAATGCTCAATTTGTACGACTTTCCAATACTGTACGCGCGCGCTGAGTAAACAGACGAAATGGATTTGAACTCAGTTTCCTCTATAACTATAGACTCTACATTGAAGGTACTCAATGTTGGAATGGCAATAGATAAAGTGTAGAATTTACTTTTTACTAATTTTCTTTAAGATTTATTCTTGGCTAAGAAGGAGCTACTCCTAAAAACCTCTTTGAAACTGGGCTGAGTAAACAGACGAAATGGATTTGAACTTAGTTTCCTTCATTACTATAGACTCTAGATCGAAAGTACTCAATGTTGGAATGGCAATAGATAAAGTGTAGAATTTACTTTTTACTAATTTTCTTTAAGATTTATTCTTGGCTAAGAAGGAGCTACTCCTAAAACCTCTTTGAAGCTGGGCTGAGTAAACAGACGAAATGGATTTGAACTTAGTTTCCTACATTACTATAGACTCTAGATCGAAAGTACTCAATGTTGGAATGGCAATAGGTAAAGTGTAGAATGTACTTTATATTAATTTCTTTAAGATTAAGATCTAAGATTTATTCTTGGTTAAGTTTCAATATACATATTGTAAGAAACTACTCTAAAAACCCCTTTGAAGCTGGGCTGAGTAACCAGACGAAATGGATATGAGCTTAGGAAACTATATAAGTAAACAGACGATCGAAGGTACCCATTACAGAAAGATGGAAATTTTATTTCTACTAATTTCTATAAGATTTATTCTTCAATAAGTTTTAAATGATAAATATTGTAAGGGGAATGGAGCTACTTCAAAAAAATACTTTAAAGGAAAGCTAAGTAAACAGACGAAATTGATTTGAACTATATAAATATATAACCTAGATCTAAGGTTATTAATTTACATAAAGTTAAAAATATATTTTTTATAATTTCTTTAAGATTTATTCTTAACAAAATTTCATAGTAAATATTGTAAAAGAAATGGAGCTAGTTCAAGAAAACTACTTAAAGGAGCGATGAGTAAAGAGATGAAATTTATCTATTATCTGTATTAATCTATCTATATTAACTTACGTAAAGTGTTAAATATTTATTGACTAATTTCTTTAAGATTTATTCTTAGATAAATTTCAAAATTAATAAATAAATAATAGTATCCAAAAATGGATTTGATCTGAGTTTCCTATATGTTATGAACCCTAGATCTAAGGTATTCTGGCAAAGCAATATATAAGCTGAAAAAAATAATTTTTATAAATTTTTTAAAGTTTTATTCTTAGCTAAAATTTTCAAATAAATATATATAAATAAATAATAATATCTAAAAAATAATATCTAATATCTGAGCTCCCCTTATATTCCCTTTTATTATATTATGAACCCTTGATATAAGATATTTCATTATAGAAATATATATAAACTGGAAAAAGAATTTTAACTATTTTTTCAACCAATAATTCTTAGCTAAAATTTCCAAATATATATAAATAACTATATATATATATATATATATATATATATATATATATATAAATAACTAAATAATAATATCTAAAAACCTCTTTAACGGTGAGTTTTCTATATGGAGCCCTAGATCTAAGATATTCCATCATAGCAATATATAAACTGGAAAAAGAATTTTTTTTTTTAACATCTATTCTTAGCTAAAATTTCCAAATATATATTCTAGGAGAAATGGAGTTACTTTAAAGGAGATCTAAAATATTTATATATACAACCGAGTGTTCAGTCAGTCGTAGAGCTGCCTTAAATAGGGATTATATACTTGTTTATTGTTGCATTAACTTTGGCACAGGCAGCAGACAGCAGACAGCAGACAGCAGACGCGACAGAATCTAAGCATTAGAAAAACAGATAAAATTCGTCGCTGCTCATCAGGCAAATCAATAACAATAAAATCGAAAACTTTCAAGTCGAATTAAAAAAGTTGCAATTTTTGTTCATTTTTCTTTTATTTTCTTCTTTTTTTTTTGTTTTTTTTGGTTGCAGTAATTCATGAAGCGCCCGATGCGAGCTGGCGTAACGGGCATTAGGTTTGAGCTGCTTTATAACCGCTCGACCGGTAAAGTGAACGTCAAATGGTTTGGGGGCGACAGGTTGAGTGGAGTCGAGTCGAGTCGAGTTGAGTTGGGGTTGGGGGTGGGGGTGGTAAGATTGCTAGTTTGTCTGGGGGATGGCTGCCAGGAGTGCTGTGCAAATTGGGCAAAGTGCTACGGCAGACACATGCGAGCATGTAAATCCTTTGCTATATTTTTGTCGTTTAACGGCAATTGGGCAACTTAAAAGGATTTGCCGATAGATTGGCGCCGTTGCTGGTGGCGGCAGGGAGGGAGGAAGGGAGGGAGGGAGGTTCTGTCCTTTGTGCGCGATACGTATTCAATTTAAGCAACGGAAATTGCAAAAACGCTAGGGCGACAAAATGGGTTTTTTGATTTTCGCTTACCTGTCAAAATCCGAGAGCAGCAAATGCGACGGCGGCAGCTTCCACTCGCCTGTAATCCATGTTCTAGTTGCGCCGGCGCAGCGGCAAGCGAGCAAGAGCGAGAGCGAGCGAGAGAGCGATAAGTGAGTGCAAGTGCGAGTGCGAGAGCGAGAGCGAGCGCGAGAGTCCTGTAGCAGTTGCATTCAAATTGACGGCCTGCCGCAACGAGTCGCGAGCCAGGACAGGTCAGTGCTGCTGCAGTTCGGGTCAAATGTTGGGAATAGGATTAGGAGCGCAGGCAATGGGCAGGCCAGTGGCAACAGGTAGGCAAACGCACCAAGTGCACGCATACATGCGCACATGCCTGCATGTGCGTGTACAATTAAACTAAACCGAAACCAAAAACAGAAAAAAAAAAACTTATGAGAAATCTCTCACTCATACACACACAGAAAACTTGACGAAAGACAACGCACAATTGCTGAAAGAACGAACGTTTGGTACGGTAAAAACAAAAAAAAAAAAAGAATAAAAATAAAAACAGCGCGAAACGAAAATTGAAACTTGCGCGCGCGATTCGCTCTGTAAAGAGAGAGAGAGAGAGAGAGAGATATGGAGTGAGAGCGCACTAGTGAGAGGCGAGAGCGACGGCGTGTTGTTGTTTTTGCTGCTGCTGCTGCTGCTACTCACTCAATAGAGTGCGACTGCGACGGCGCGCCTTTGAAAAGCAACTGAGGCGGCAGCGACGCGACGTCGCGTCTTGCCAACTCTGATTGTGCGCGGCGGCGTCGCAGTCGGCGCAAGCGACACGTAAGTGAGTGTAAGTGAGTAAGTATGTTGCCTGACGTTGAAGTCTTTTGTTTTTTTCTTTTTTTTTTTAATTTTATTTTCCTTTGCCTTGTTGTTGTTCTTGTGAGAAAACAGTGTTGGAAAACACGGGCAGCACAGGTGTGGCTCTGCCGGCAACAAAACTTATGCTAAATTTAAACAAAAGTATGCAAGAGTGTGTGTGTGTGGTTGTGTGTGTGTGTGTGTGTTAAGCTTGTTTCAAAATTTCTTCAGTTATGTATGTATTTGGTGTGCTTTCGATACACAGAACCAGTTTCGATTGCTGCGCAAAATATAATAAAAAAATAAAAAAAATAAAAAAATCCGTTTTGTTGTTCTGCTTTTTGTTGTTGTTATTGCGTTTGCTTTGCTTTCTACCAACATCTTCTTGCATTTTGTTCATTTCATTTATCATAATTCCTTGCTATAATATATATATATATATAGCATATATATATCTTTATACAATTTGTAGGCGCATGAATTTCGTCTGTGATTCTTATGATCAACTTTTGACGTTGCTTTTGTAAGCCACATTCTTTTCTTCGTGTTGTTGTTGTTGTTTGAAATCGGGTCGACAGCGTCGCAGTCGCTGCTTAGTTATTCTATACAGCGCTCAAAGGTGTGTAGATGTGTGCATGTGTGTGCATGTGTGTGCATGTGTGTGTGTGTGTGTGGACAAACAGGTATCATACATAAATATGTATGTAAATAGACAGAGATAGAGTAAGAGCCGAGAGAGTGAGAGCGGGTGCGAGAGAGTCGTCGTCGTCATCATAATAGTCATCTATGTATACGAACGGCAAAGCAACCAGCGAACCACCAACCAACCTGTCCGTCTCTTTGCCTCTTTTCACCTTTCTTTTGGTCTGCCTGCGCCGTTGCCTGTCTGTGTCTTGGTCTTGAGGCTTTTGCTTTGCGCGCTCGTTCGTTTCATTTCATAGCACACAAACAGGCAGAAAAACATCATTACCATTATCATTATCGTGATGAATATTATCGTAATTATCTAGTTGATCGTTTGTATATAGCTGCTGCTCCACAAGCTCCCCTTCCCCTCTCTCACTCTCTCTCTCTCTCTGTCTCTCTATCTCTGTGGCTGAGATGACGACGCAGTTAACCGGCTAAAGGCTAACTTCAAGCTGCGAACAATTAATCACACGCCGAATATGCTAGATCACAAGCTTCAACTGCCCCACCTACACACAGTGAGAGAGAGAGAGATAGAGAGTTTGCATGTATGTGTGCTAACTTCCTTGAGTTCTTTACGCTGCCCATGCCCATGGCGGGGGGGTTTTGGGCCGACGTGTAGGTGGGTTGGGCTGCGCTTTAGATCAGTTGCAACAAAAGCTAAAGAGAGACCAGAGTTGGTTTTTTTTTTTGCCACGCTCAACGATCAACGGCAATGGCAACGACAACGAAGTCGTCGCCGTCGACGACGTCAAATTAGAAAATTAGTTGCACAGTCTACAAAACTTGTTTATTGGCTTTCTAACCGCGTCGAGTTGAGTGGAGAGACGACATCTGCATATGTACACACACACACACACAAACTCCACACACACACACACACATAAAAATATGATAAACTGACAGCTGGAAGAGTTGGCACTGGCAAGTTCTGGGGCTCCAGCTCTACCTGATTTTCAACTTGTGGAAGAACAGTTAACAAATCTGTAAGCTTTATAAAAATGGATAACAATTTTAAAGAAATTTGACGAGCTCTGCGGCTGGCGTCGTGTTGCACATACATAAATTGTGTAAAAGCTTTCGCATTTGTGGAATAATTCTTTGTGAAATTGTCATGGTACTGCCAAGATGATTTACGGCACGGCCCGCTGGCCTACAGCCTCATTTATCATAAGCCAAGAGGCATTCTAAGCCACATTCTCTAGCGGCGATTGGGCTTGCGATTTGTTGCTCTCCCTGTCTCTCTCTCTCTCTCACTCTCCCTATCTATCTATCTCTATCTGTTTGTATGTTTGTCAGCTTTCACCTTGGCTGCAAATGGCTGCAGATTTGCAAATCATTCGCTTCCGCTTGTTTGGCTGCCTGTTTATCCTGGCTAGAATTGTGAAGAGCTCGTTCCACAACGTTTTGTTTACGTTTTTGGTGACGCTCTGGTCAAATGCAAAACCACTTCTGCCTCTCTCTCTCTCTCTCTCACTCACTCTTTTTTTCTTTCTTTCTCTTTTTTTTTATTGGTCTCGGCCTGGACTGGGCTGGCAGTTAACGCTCTAGGTCTGGGTCTGGGTCTGGGTCTCTGCAAGCGCTTAAAAAAAATTTAAAAAAAAAAAACAAAAAAAAAAACTAAAGACTGGTTTTCCACGTTGGCCCCGTGGCTAAAAAGGAAGTTGCTCGTAAAGTGGCGAAAGCCGCCAGCAACAACAACAACAACAACAACAGCAACAACAACAACAACAATGTTTGCTAGCAAATTCTGCGACGCTTTCTTTCTATGCTTAATTTCGCCTCGAACTCAAATTTGGTTTTCGGTTTTTCGGTTTTGGTTTTTCGGTTTTGGGTTTTTGGGTTTTTGGCTTTGCCCTTTGCTGTCGCCACTGGGTCCGCCGTCTGTCTTTTGATTTGATTCAGTTTATAGATATACATATATATATATATATATATATATATATATATTCCACTTAAATATCGAGTTATTTGTAATCCTAAATAATTTTATTTTGATTTTTCAACAATTTCACTGCAGCACACTTGAAAATTATTTGGAAAATAATGCAAAAACTATTTTCACAGCAAAAAAAATTTAATTAATTTAATTACTTTAACAGGAGCAACACACTCACAACTCAAAAAAAAAAAACCAAAAAAAAATATATATATTTTTTAGTTGAAACAACAAAATAATTTGAAGATTATTTGCCGGCTTTTTGGAGCATTGCAAAATTGAACAATTGACATTTACTTCGGTGTTTGTTTTGAATATTTGTTGTTGTTGCTTTTTCGCAAATTTTCGAGTTCGAGTTTTGAGTTTGGTCTGCCAACACTGGAGACGGCGACGAATGGGCACACGTTGCTGGCTTTGCTCTGCCGCGCTGCTTGACCGTTCACGACAACGCTCCGAGAGCGACTGATGTGCTAGCCGTAGCGCCAGCCATGTGGAACCTCCCGACACAGCAGCTCAGAACCAGCGACGGCCTCGCAACACGTTGCCAACGGCAGCAACAACGAGCGCAGCGACAGCGGCTGCATACCGAAAGCCGTTGGCTGTTGCGCGCCGGTTGCGCTCGCTGCCAGAGGCGTCGACCAAAAGGGGGCGCCAGTCGAGTTTAGATGATGGTGAGCAAGCAAAGGTTAGACTTTTTTATTGTTGAGTTTATTTTGAGCAGTTTTTGAAGTTCTGTATAATGTTTGAGTGTTTAAATATTCTATAAGATATTTTATTTTATTGTGAATAAAGGGAAATAATATATGTTTATGTATAGATTAATTTATGGTGATCATTTGATAGAAAAAAAATGTTTTTGTTTGAAATATAAATTATAATATTTATTAGGTAATGCTTATGCGACTATACTTTATCATAAGTAAAATTTTAATTTTTATTAAATAAAAATTTATAATAATAAATAGATAAATAGTTTTAAAATAATAAATAAACATAAGATTAAATAGAATAGATAAAATTAAATATCAGAGTCATATGTTTACATAATATAAACTTAACAAAATAAATAAAATTAAATAAAAATAAAAAAAAATTAAATAAATAAATAATAAATAAAAATTATTTAATAATATAAAATATATGGTGAGAGAGTCATATATTTATATAATATTAAAAAAATATATATAAATAAAAAATATATAAAGTCGTTTAAAAACTTATTTTAATACATTGTTCTTTGCAAATAAATTTTTCCTATAATTTTACTTTTACTAAAACAGACATCAAGATCGATAGACTTCAGTTTATTTAAATTCATTTTCTAAATATCTGTAAAAATATTTTTGAAAATTTTTTTGATAATAGAAATATTTTAATATATAAGAAAAACATATTTCTTTTTATTAAAATTATAAATATTTTTATATATAATATCTCACTCATCATGATCAATAGACTTTAGTCCGTTTTAATGCATTTTCTAAATGTTTATAAAAATATGTTTGAATATTCTGTTGAAATATTTTTAATATGTAAAGATAATTTAAATAAGTTAAATTAAATAAAAATATTTTAATATATAAGAAAACATTTTTTTTTTTTTTATTAAAATTATATATATATTTATATATCATATCTCTGATCTTATTAATGTTGCTCAACTTCTGTCAGACGAAATTCCATTTGAACGTTCAGCCTTTAAGAAATATTTACTTAAAATAGCTAAAATAAATACTTAGCTTAAGTAAATACTTCTTGAAGATTTATTTACTTGGCTTAAGTAAATTCTCGAAGACTTAAAAGCTTTCACTTCATATGAAATTACATATGCAAGAAGTCGAGTTAGCTGGCTGGCTTGCCATATATATATCCACATATATTTAATTCATCAAATGTATATGTTTTATTTTATTTATTTTATAAAGTTAGATATAATTAAAATTAAAGTCTAACTTATTTTTACAGCACTGGCTACTAGGGTCTTCGGTTTTAACTTATCCTATATAAGTTTACATATATTAGATAATGTATATGTTTTATATATTTCCCTTACTTTTGTATCCCCTTTCACTAGTTTGTAGACGACTCTGCTACACTTTTGTTGCATGCAACATGTTGGGTGTTGTGTTATTATTTTTGACAATTGTTGCTTTGCTGCTGCTGCTGCTGCTGTTGCTGTTGCTGGTTGCTGGCTGCTCGGTTGGGGTTGCAGCTCGTCTCTAATTGACACGTTTGAGTTCAACTTGTTGAGTTTATTGTCATCTTAATGTAATACTTATTTACGCTGATTCTCTTTAGTTGAAACCATCCCTAAGACCGAGCACTTATTTTCACTTCACCCCCTCCCACTCTCTCTCTCCCTCTCTCTTTGTCTCTATCTGCTCCCCTAGCGACTTGATATTTACATAAACAATTTCCTTGTCTTGTTTACAATTGAATTAATTTTGTGTCTAGATCAACTTACATTAATAAGCGCAGATTTTTTGGTTGATTGCCTTGAAATAGTTCTAGAATAGTACAGAGAATCTGAAAAGATAAAACTATCTAGGAATATGTCTAGAATGTGTCTTATGGAGATAGAGAGAAGATGATTCTGTGAGATATATATATATATATATATATATATATATATATATACATATGTTAGAAGCTTGATACATGCATAGATAGATATATATTTGAATAAAGATGGAGAAAGAGGGATAAAGAGATAGATGTATATAGATAGATAGATAGATAGATGTATAAACCCGTCTACAAAGAGAGAGATAGAGATGGCGAGCGATTGAGAGGGAGAGAAATAGAGATATAGAAAGAGAGAAAAGGAGAGATATAGTGATACATTATGAGAGAGACAGAGATAGAGTGAGAAAGAGGTAGAGATTGAGAGGGAGAAAGAGAGAGAGAAAGAGAGAGAGAGAAAGAGGTATAGAGAGATAGAGAGAAAGAGTGAGAGACAGAGAAAGAGAGATTCAGAGAA
>JBAMCI010000206.1:5120000-5205000 GCA_037075265.1 Drosophila nigricruria | reverse complement strand
TCATGTTTGCCTTTTGCACTTGTGTGTGTGTGTATATGTGTTCATGTATTTCTGCTATTAAGTGTATATATATAGATATATTTAAAAATAAGAATATTGTTTTATATTTTCTTCTTCTTTACTTCCATTTCTTTTTTTTTTTTAGTTTTTCGTCGTCCAGCGACATTTTGTCAATTCAAACAGTTGATAAACTTTTTGTTAGAGGCATTTTCAGAGAGGACTAAGTTTTAGGTACAGCAACTGCACTGCTCTTGAATATTGAATCGAATTAGTTGATATTGTTTTGATTATTGGAAAAGAGACACAAAAAAAAAAAAAACAAACATTTGTTTCGAATGCGGAGAACGACATAAGTAGCATTATGTACAAACTAAGCTAATGTTGCATGCAACTTAAACGAATTGACGAGTTGACATACACATATGCCCTAATACCTAGACATGTGTTTAGACTCGTTTTACATACATTCATATATATGTATGTATATGTATGTATATGTATGTGTATGTGTATATGTGTGTGTGTGTGTGTATAAGTATACATATTCCGCCGTAGGCGCTGAAACAACATCAAGACTAATTAGAGAAAAATCTTTATCGAACTTGCAACATCTCCAAAGTGGCGCATAGGTGGGCAGATGCGGACAGGGGCGGGCAGGTGGTGGGTGTGGCAGGTGATTTGGAAGCGTGCATCGAACTGCCTGCCTGCTGACCTGCTGGGCTGGGCAGACAGCAAGCCGAGTTCAATGATCGTAATTATTTGAGTGATTGACTTCGACTTCGACTTCGATTTCGACTCGTTCAATTTGATTTGATTTGATTGTTACGCTTGCTGCAGTGCTTCTTGCCTGCCAATCGCTTAAAGTCTAACAATATATATATATATATATATATATATGTGTGTATAGTATAAAGTACACGTAGGTAAATTAGTTTTCGCTATTTGTTGTACATAGGTGTAAAGTTCTTAGGTACATGGTACATTTTAACTCTCTTTTTTTTTTTTTTGTTAGGTATATTTGCTTTGTGAACAGACTCACAACTTGCTATGCTCTAATAAAACGTTAACACTTTAAAGTTTTGCTTTCATCTTTGTTATTATTATTATGTTGATTATAATTATTATTATTTGTTATTATTATTATTGGAAAATACACACAGAACTGCTAGTTACTTTTGCCACAATTTTCTTTGATTTTGCCTTTGGTATTCTTATTTATTATTAAATATATATTTTTGGCGTTTCGTTATAGAGTTGAAACAAACACCTGAGGCTACAAATTGGGTGTGAATAGATGAACGTGAGTGTGTGAAGATGTATAAGGACCCGTTTCAAAAGTGCCTGCGACAGCGAGATGGAGAGTGTGGAGCAGAGTTTTCTATATATTTGAACTGTCATAAGGTACATGTTTAAGTTTAACTGGTGGGTTCTTAAGCGGTGGTTATTTCAATTGTGGTTTCTTTTGGGCTGTCTGGTTATAAAGTTTTAACGACACAACCAATAAATGCGACGACGACTCTCAATTCCTGAATATTAACTAGTCTCATATATATATGCTTGGATTGAAACGCAAATTCAAATTTATAATATTGGTTTTTTTATGCTGGAAGTTCACTAATAGTCTTATGGAAATGAGACCGGATATTATGCAGTCGGATACTGCCAATTGTTTTTTTCGTTCTTCACAATTAAACTTGAATAATTATATAGAATTATTTTGGTTTTGTATAATTATTAGTATTATTATGAATAGCAATTTCGGAGTTATTTAATCTGATAGATATATGAATGACAAATATTTGTAAAATGTTTGCAATTTATGAATGCATTGAGAGGCCTATCAATTGTCAAAGAGAATTTGTGGTTGACTGCAATTTGCTTATGTGTCAAATGACACAAATGCACAGAGAGAGAGAGAGAGAGAGAAGGAAAGAGAGCGAGGGAGAGAGCGAGATAGTTGCCTGCTGGAATTGCATTTTGATTGTCGTAATTAGTCAGACAGAGAGCAATGGTAGCTAACACATATTTCAATTAATGGCTGTGCGCCCCACATGAAATTAGCTTTATTGGGCTGAAAATGAGGTTTGGCTTTGTTGCATGCAGATGGGTGGGTTGGTTGGTTGGTTGGGTGGCTTATCAGCGCGCACAGCGATGGCCATTAAGAGCGACATTCGCATTCGGCATTCGGCATTGGCATTGGCATTGGCATTGAGGCCATGTCCCTCCATATATAACTCATACGCCATGCGGGCCACGTGCAGTAGCAGCAAAACCATGAAATGCAGCTGCGTGTGTCTTACAATGTGTTCAAGCGTGTTTCGCATATATATATATATAGATGTCCTTGACCTGTTCCGTCCTTGAAGTATTCTGTGTCGAGGCTGCATTCATTCTGTGCAGTTTTTATGTTAAGTTGCGAATTCATGTTACAATTTCAGTTCCCCTCCCCTGCATTAAACGACTTCAGTTGCCATTCATCGTTGCTTGGTAAGGGCATTCGAGCGCATGCAATTAGTGCCACCAACTGCATCAAATGCACAGCAGCAACTACTTAAAGCGTTCGAGTTGTGAACTGGAAAAGTTTTTGTCGCTAAACATTGCCAAACTTCCTATGCAAATCAAGCTAGCGATATGGTGTTGTCTTTTAAAGTGGGAATCGCTAATTGCTGCAGTTGTTTTCATTGATATGGCAAACGTTTGAAATTGCTTGTATACTTGTATATCTGATTGCCTGAGTTGGGGTATATTGGCTGTAGGTATAACTACTTATAACTACAGCAATAACTATGTTAGTTCGGGTAGATTCTAGTCGGATATTGCCCATGGTTTATTGCTATTGAATTGTATGGCAAGTCGTACTTAATTTGATTAGCTTTGCTGGAGAAAGGGGGCGTAGGGACTGCCAAATATGAATTTTAGAGCTAAGATCTAGATGTTGTTGCCTTTGCTAATTGTTTTCTTAGAATTATGTTTCGCTTTAGACTTTCAAAAGCACGCATAATTGAAGCTAATTAGCTGCTGCATGGGTATCTAATAGTCGAGTTGTATTGCTGTTGCATTTGTCGTTCTCCCTCTGGCTCTGTCCTTCGAATTCTGCTCGCAATCACCCACTCTCCCACTCCCTCCCTCTCTCTCTCTCTCTCTCTCTCTTGCCGCTGTTTGTGTCATTTTCGCTCCCTGTCCGCTGGTTCATTTTCAACATTTACGTGATGCGGCTGCCATTTTCATTTTCATTTTGACAATTGCGGTTTGTTTGTTGATTTTTCTATGCGTTGTCGCAGCAAAAAAAAAAAAAAGAAAAAAGAGTAGAAAAAATATAAATTTGTTTTCTTTTTCCACATTGATGACAGATACAAATGGAGGGAATGGACGTGTTGTTATTTCGGGTTGGGTATGTGTGTGTGTGTGTGTGGGAAGAGTCGATAAAAACGAATTATTAAATAGCCTGCGCTCATGCCAGTTGTCCAGTTGCCCATGAATTAGATTCGTGTGTTTTGAGCGCTTGCGCCGCTTATGTCTGCACGGGCACATTGCTGTCGGCCTCCTGGAGCACAGGTGCTGTCCAGACGCCGCTGCCGCTGCGCGTCTTGCGCTGCTGCACGATCCCATCCATAATGTCCAGCTGCAAGTTGTGTATGCTGCCACGATGATCGGTCAGCGGTGGGCCAGCGATGCCGCTGCCACGACGACTGCCGCTGCAAACGAGAGAATTATAAGTGAGCAAAGGAAATTATTAAGAAAAAGGTTCCTGGACAAGAAGAACGAAGCAATTGAAGAGTTTATTTGTAAAGGTATCAAGGCCAACTATCAGTCAGTATGGTATCTGCCTATCAGGAACTATATGGTTTGTTTTAGTCTTTTCTTATTGAAATCTATCCATCTAGTTTCTTTCACGAAATAATGAACTCTTATATCGTTTATATGATAGAGGCTATCTTTTACAAGTTTCTGCATGCGAATTGTTGTCTTGTTTTGATCAAACTCTGATCTGGTTTTAGTCAAGGATCTATGGATCTATGCTCTTAGTCCTGGATCTTACAAGCTTGCGAATTGCAAAAGAAATTGTCGGAGAAACAAACGGATATTAGAACAAGAACGAAGCAATTACAGAGTTTATTTGTAAAGGTATCAAGGCCAACTATCAGTCAGTATTGCATCAGGAACTAAGTGGTGTGTTAGCCTTTAAGTCTTTTCTTATTGAAATCTATCTATCTTCTATGCCAAGCTAGCCAATTTTCTCCAAGAGGACTTTATCTTTTTAGCCTTATCACGAAATATCCTCAATAGTGAACTCTTATATCGATGATATGATGGACCCAATCACGAACTATCCTTTACAAGTTTCTGCCTGCTAATTGTTGTCTACTTTTGATCAAACTCTGATCTACTCTTAGTTAACCTTTAAGTCTGTACATCTTGTTTAAAAACATCCTAGATCAATGAGTTGGAAATTGCCTTGCAACATTTACAAGCTTAAACTACTTGAGAATTGCAAGAGAAATTGTCGGAAAACAAGTGAAGTCAGTGTTTGCCTCTGTTGGAACTCATTGATTCCATAGAGGGAAATTTGTGAGTATAAAAGTTATTATTGAACTTAAGGAAAGAGTAATATCAAGCCAAGCTGCAGCTAAGAGAGGAAGAGTCTAACAAAACTAACAAAGAGCAAGATCAAGATCAAGGCAGTAACCAACGACGCTGGAGTTCTCCCACCAATACCAACTACTTCATTGAGAACTAGCTCAGATGCTCCAGCTCAAGTCCTAAGCTTGAATCAAATAAAGACAACTAAAACCCTTCGTTAACTAATATCATATTAGCTTACATAAGCCCAAAGTTGAAATCACACAAGTTTCTTCATCTTAAGTGATATTGATTTCTGAACTCTAAGCCTTAATTGCCGATGTATCCTAGCTATATAGTTATGTGATCTGGGTAAGATGAAAAGGTAGTATTATTTACTGCTCATAGCATCGTTATCGGACATTGGCTGGAGTCCTTGCGCAGGAACACGCTTATGGTTGGCTACATTCGGTAGGCGCTGAAAAGGTTAAAGCAAGCAGGAAATCAGAAAAATTGTTGCTGGCACAGCACAAAAGCATTGGGCAGCCGGCGGCACAATTCAATTAGGCGTGGGTCAAAGAGGCCGTGTCCTGCGAATGTCCTTTTTGCCGTTGCCATTGCCATTGCCATTGCCAGCGCCATTGCCATTGCCATCTGTGTGTGTCGGCGATGCGGGCTCTCGGAACGCTAATGGCGCACAAAACTTCCAATTACTGCATAAAGTGGCTCGGCTGTGGCAAATAAAAATGTCATTTACCTGAAGGAGACGGCGGAAATGGACTCGCGCCGATTGCGTCCGAAAAGCGTTGGCGGCACAGCCGATATGGTGACCACGGAATGACGGCGTCCACCTGCGGTTGGATTGGTCTTCTGCGAGAGCGTGGCCAAAAACTCAACCTCCTTGGGGCTGAGGCCGCCCGTTTCGCCGCCCACCTCGGACAGCCGACGCACCTGGCTGGCGGTGATGCCCTCAGTTATTTGCAGCGATGGCAATGAGTGCTTGCGCCGCTGCTGCATATCGGGAAAGGGGCACAACAGATACGGATTAACCGGTGAGTCCGGCTCCGAATCATCGCTGTTGCTGCGCTTGGTGGTGCTGGGATCAAAGCCGCCGGCAGCACCCTCCAGCTCGTCCCCGTCCTCGACGGCGTGCGACTCTTCGACGACTATCAGTGGCTCTTGGGTGCTCAGGTTGAACACGGGCGTAAATGAGGAGCGACGCATCTTGGCTGTGGCCTGTACTCTGACGTCGACGTCTCTGCAATGATACAACAAGGCACAATCATCAGCAGCCGAAGAACTTTTCAACAAATTAAAATGAGCCGCACAGCTGAGCTCTCTTTCACTTTGTTCGAGCTGCGCGTGCACAAACTTTGTCCACTTTTCTTCTTTCTTTTTTTATCAATACAGACATGTGCCGCCCACCCAGACACACACACACACACACACACACACACCCACACACATATATTTTTATATGCATATCATCAAACATATGAATTGATTGTGTGCATTATGTAATATGACAAACTGTGAGCTCGAACCCTGCAATTTGTTATGTAATATCAATACGAAATTTGTGGGCGTTTGTTTGGCTATGAATATGCAAATACTTTGAGTTCTTGGCTCATGCAAAGTTTTGCAATTAAACGAGTTTAAAACTTTTTTTTTCACACTTTTTTTTTGTCGATAAGCTTCAACAATCAATTGAAGTTGATTTCCCTCATTGATTTTTAATATATATTTATTTATTTATATATATGAATATATTTATTGCTTTGACAGGATTTAACATATGCCGAAAGGCAACAAAAAAAAGTTTATTTTGTAACTAGTTTATAAACTTTTTAGCAATATTGATGAAGCATGTTTTGACTTGAGATGAGTTTTCATTCACTAATCAAACACTTTAAAGATGTTTCTTATACTTATTCAAAAAGAAATAGTCTATTGGTGTCTGTCTGTCGATCCGTCTGTCCGTCCGTCCATCTGTCCGTCTGTCCGCCCGTCCGTCTGTCCGTCCACCTGTACGTCCGTCCTTCTGTCTCTCTGTCCGTCCGTCTGTCCATACGTCCATCTGTCTGTCCGTCCGTATGTCCGCCCTTTCATCTGCCCGTCTGTCTGTACATCCGTCTATCCGTCTGTTTCTCTGTCCGTCTATTCGCATGACTGTAAGCCATTTCGTCACTAGTGAAACTAGAGTCTTGGCACTTAAACGCATGGGTACCCTCGTCTAATCAAGTCTTAAGATTTTCCTGCAACGTCCACTAGGGGCGTGTCAAAGTGGAAAATAACATATATGTATATCTCAGAAGCCCTTCTCCCATGTAAGGGCGTGGGGAACCGCAGCATATATATTTATATCTTGATCTGCGCGTCCCATACAGGAACCTCCATAAAATTCACAAATTTCAAGTCTCTAGCTCTTATAGATTCTGAGATCGCGGCGTTCATACATACGGACGGACAGGCAGACAGACGGGCAGGGCTAAATCAACTCAGCTCGTTGCCCTGATCAAGAAATGTATGCTTTATATATATATATAAAGAGTATATATACTCCTTCTGCCTGTTACATACATTTTAATAAAACCAATATATCCTGTTTTCCTATTTTCAATGGGTTCAGGGTATAAAAATACTTGTTATTTTCCACAGTTCTAAAGCCTTAGCCTCCACTGGGGGCATGGAAAATTGGGAAAAACTGTATCTTTTACAGCTTTTCAGTTAGAAATTCAAAATTAAACGAATTAGTTAGTGCTGACCTCATCAATTGATTTAATAAAAGTTAAAATCTCGGAAAATCTCATATATATTCCAATGCCTTGGAGCTAGAGCTACAAAATGGAAAAGTTAAGTTACTGCTGATTGCTTCCTGACTCCTTTACTAGAAAAGCTTCAAGTGTTTTTAGACCACGTGAATAAGTATTATGCAGGTGAAGAATCAAAAAGTCTTTTTAGCACTTTAGTTGCCATCAAATGATTAAACACTAATTAAATAATTTGCAGCTTTACAGCATTTATAGCCAAGCTGTCAGTCCATTACACAGTCAACCAATTATTCAATGAATCTGTCAGTGCGAATAAGTTGTATAAATTAACACATACAAAAATTCATTCTGTGTGTGTGTGTGTGTGTGTGTGTGTGTGTGGCGAAAGCAATGCGAATCAAGCTGTCATATTATAGGAAGTGTTGATAGAATCATAGATACAATATATGAACTTGGCAACCTAAGGACTTACAGGCTATAGCAACTCTGAATCACTAAGAGCATAGACAGAGCCAAGTTGATCATACAGAATTTCATTACCCTTGGCTAAGCTAAGCTTTTCGGGTAGAAAGTGACCCTTGATCGTTAAGCATTTTCCATTATAATAAAGCTTAGTTTATATTTTGACATAATCTCGGCAGAAGCTGAGCCCTAAACAATGCATAATTAGTGCCTCAATTGCCTGCGAATGATTCGTTTTCAATTAGCTAAATGAAAACAAAGGGTTTCTCAAACGAAACAAAACCCTTTTCTTTTTTTTTTTTTTTTGTTGTGAGGACAATGGCAAATGAATGCAGGCATAATTAAATGGGCCAACCAGAGCCAGAGCCAGAGCCCGAGCACAAGAGCGCTTTAAACAACAAATATTTGCATACTTTTAGGTGCTCAGTCGAAGCAAAAACATCATAGACATGACGCATACGCTCAGTAGTCCAGAGTGAACTGATTAGAGTTAAATATATATATATATATATATATATATTATATATAAGGAATTGTCAAGTTAACTAAGAGGGAAAGAAGTGAGACAGATAAAAATACTTTTTATCGAGATTGCTTTTTATTAAATAAGGCAAGCGCCTTGCGAGTGCCCCCATTGAGATTCGTGTGTGTTACCTTGAAATCGAATTTGGGTAGGAAATCGATTGGAAGACATTCGAGACCTGTGCGAAGAAGAACTTTGAAAGTGCTTCATAGTTGACTGCACTTTTCATTAATATAACACGAGCACACCCTATGCCTATGCCTCATCTATAGGGTGCTCGAAACAGAGAGTGACACGTGTTGTGATTCCATACTAGTGTACATGCGTGTATCTCCCTTTATCTCTCTCTCTTTCTCTCTCTCTCTCTCTATCTATCTATCTTCCTATCTGTCTGTGTGTGTTTGTATGACGCTGGCAGCTTAATGTGTCTTCTGGGCTTTGCTGCTGTGTTGTGTTTTTCACTGCTGGCGCCAACAGGCCGTCAACTCAATTGATGTTCGTCACACACACAAACACACACACACACCACACACACACACACACCTACACTCCTTACTATGTACAGCAGTTGTGTATTTAGTGCTGACTTATCCATTGCCAAAATGAAAATAATGAGCACTATTAATAGCATCTGACTGACGATTGGCTGCGACTCATTCAATGCGTAGAGCCAGCTAGAGTACGTGAAAAACGTGTCACTTAATCAGCATTAAAGAGCGCAGCAATATAATTAGCTAAGAAGCTGAAGAGCACACACACCTCACACACACATACACACACTCACTCACACACACACGCGCGGTTACACACGAATCGAAATCAACAAATGAAAACGTGAGTCTCACGTAAATCTCATTTAAATTTCTTTTTGGTGCACACACAAATCGAAATCCGCAGAGTACGCTTACGTGTGTGTGTGTATACACACACACACTCATACAAAGCTGTATATGTAATACTTTATGTGTGTGTGTGTGTGTATCATAGACTTTGGGTTTATTACCAAAGCGCCAACGAGCGCAAAAGCGAGAGACAATAGCTGCTGAGCAAAGTGGAAAGTGTTGAAACATGAAAACATTGAATACCCTGTAATAGCTAGAGTACAAAGGAGCAGAGTTACTATATGTGAATACTCGAATTGGAGTATGTATTCTTTTTTATATATTTTCAGGCATGAACATACAGAAATAGTCAAAGATCATAAATATGCCTTCTATGCCTTCTCAAAGACTAGCCTGAAGTGCAATAGAAATAGATAAGGATCACATGTTTGGACTCTTAATATAGGAGAATACATAAAGACAAATGTTGAGTCTTACAAACTCTGCAATTTATTAGCTAGATTTAAGTGTTCAGTTTATGCATGAGTCAGTGTATAAAATCATTGACTCAGTAGAATAAAAATCAATATACAACTGATCGCCAATGCAGCAAGTGTGTTCAGTGTCCAAAAGAGCCGAATAGATCAAGTGTATTCATGGTGCTTCGAGGCGGAGATTAAAGTGTATTCATGGTGCTTCGAGGCGGAGATTGAAGTCTATTCATGTACTCAATATATACCAATTAAGTCTTAAAAGCTTTTGAAACATTCGCTTTAGCAGCAGTTCTGCATATCTGAAGACAAGTATTGTGACCTTGATGCTTTTCTCAGTGTGAAGCGGCTATCTAAGCTATCTATAACAGAATTCGCAATTTGCAAAAATATAAATTATAGTCTTTCTATCTCTATCAGCTATTATAGTGATTATTGCTCCAGATAGTCAAGTATCAAAGTAAGCTTTAATGTTTGATTTTTCTTGCAAACATAAAACTATATATCTTATCCAAAGTAATTTTTTTCTTAAAGAAGATAAATAATGTGGTCTACATAAAAAATTTGGTCACATTGGTTGCCATATTGAACGAGATATTCACAATGGAATTGGGATGCGCTAGCCTTAGTAAGTTTTTGAGTAACTTTTTTTAGCTTCTTTAAAGGTTTTTTTATAAATTGTTAAAAACATATTTGCTGAAATGATGCACAGTTCAATTTGATTTTATTTTAAGCAGAATAAAACAGCTGTCAATAGAAAATAATGGGTGGACTATAGCTGGAATGATAAAAGACAACTTTAACGGAGAATATATATTAGAGAATATACATATATATATATATATATATAACATAGTTAATTCAGTATATGAAGTTATAAACTAAATTTTGTTAACATATTTAAGATTTTCAATTTTTGCTGCTATTATTTTGAAAAGGACAATTTCGCCATTATTATCATTTTATTACATAAATTTATAAATGAAAGAAGTTTTTTGATGAAGAAACACTCTTATTTTGTTTGAAATTAAATATAAATACTAAATTTAAAAAAAAATTATTGATCTGTAGTCATTATGATATTGTTTATCAATCTTAAAATCAGAGCTTATATGCGCTGCTATTATTTTGAACACAGCTGTATATACTTATATATACGACTTTATAGTCACAGCCAACCCAATACATTTTCAGCTCCATATGCTGACAACAACATTTCCCAGCTTCATAGTCACTTTTAGGGCTTTTCACTTGTGCCGAGCTCGATTGCAAATGTCAAATGTAAATTTCATATTATTTCGAACCACTTTAAACAATTAAAGCCAACTGGCTGCTGATAAGTTCGTAGAAATTTACATCATTAGGCCCGAGATTGCCGTTGGACCCTTGCCCTTGCCTTATCTATGCAGCCGCAATACATATAAACACGTGTTAGTGTTTGTGTGTGTGTGTGTGTGTGTAGTGGGTTACTAATAGCAAAACATGGCTTTCATATGTGGCGAGTCCCTTTAGGCCATTTAAGCAATTACAATCCCATTAGCTTCAACTGCTGCAGCCGCAAGTCTCTTGGAGACCGCAATTAATTCGAAGGCCATTGCACAAGATGAAATCATTGAAAGCTTCAGTTGAGGATAAGTTGAGCGTAAATGGATAATTACTTCTATCCGAAACGAGTTGAGCAATTGTTAATGCTTAACTATGACAATAACACTATTTAAGCAAGTCACATTTGTCACATTTTGTGAATGTTCTATAGAATATATTGTATTCATCTGATTAAATCATTATACTTATTCATGATGTCTAAGAGTATATTGGTTGGGTGCAATGTCTTTATTGTAGTTAAGTACTCAAAATTTAATGAATATATTACTGTTGTCCTCCTCGTTTGACTAAACAAAAACTATATATATATATATGCCTCTTGAGAGATTGACATATCAGAAACATATCTTATACAGTTGCAGTTGACAGCGTTTAAGCCATGAATGAGTCGGTAATGAGTCGCTAGCGCCCGACTGAATCATTCTTACACATTGTGGCCTGGCCAGGTCTCTGACATACAAATATACCAAAGATCTAAAAAGTAAACTACTCTAATAATATTCGAATTACAATTGCAAAGAAAGAGACACTTTAGACTCTAAAATGTAATCAAACTAGCAGCTGAGCTGCATTGCGCGTCATCAGGATAGCGCATCCTTTCCTTCACTTTCTTCATAAATGTTGTATATTTTCTATATCATTCGAGCTAGAGTTCTAAAATTTGTTTTCTATTACTCTGTTCTCTGTTCTCTGTGACTCTGTTTTATTCTTCTTAAAATAAAGCAAGATTGGCTTCAATATCATTTCAGTTAATATATCTGTCCGTCCGACAAGCTTAACATTTTTGTTATCAATAACTCATTAAACCTTCCATTTGCTGTCCTTAGCAGATATATTTTAGTATACTATTTTATATTCCACCAAAAGAAGACATCAATTAAAGCAAGCACACAAATATGAGGGAGTTAATAATATATATATGTCGTTCCGATATTAGTTTTATCGCCTTCCATGTTAATTATTATCTTTGCACAAATAATTCCAATTCCCGAATTTGCTGAGTTAGACACAAAACTTTTATAGAAATTACTTTTTTTTGGCGAACGTTCTATATTTTTTCACAGTCACAGACTAAAAGCCCTTCTGTCAGCCTCCTTCTGTCAGAGACTTTATTTCTAGTCGTTTATCGAAATCATAGCAACTCTATGCCTAGGACCTAAGTTGCCCTCTCGCTTTTACACATCTGGCAACATCAGGGACTACGTTGAGCAACAGCTATGGCTCTCACTCTCACAGTGACAATTAATAACACAGATTAGAGATACGTTAAACTTAAATTCCAACTCATTCGCATAATATAAGCTGAAACAGTAGAAGGCAATTACAGCATAACAGCTAGCTATAGCGCCACAATATCATACCGATACAACATATATATACTATATATATATATACTTAATATAAAAAGCATTCAAATTTTATAAAATTAAAACTTAAAATATATTAAAATGTATATATAAAATATATAAAATATAGTATAATATAACAAAAAAATAAATAATATAAAAAATTATATTATAATTCAGATTTCTTAACCAAAGGCAAACATTAACTAAATCAAATATTCAAAGAGACTTCACAACATGGCGTATACTAAACATATAAAAAGTATTTAAATTCAAATACAAAACGTTTATATTTTAAATTGTATAAAATTAAATTAAAAATAAATTAAAATTGATGTTATAATTATAAGAATATACTTAAGAATATATTATAAGTATATCACTTAAGATTTTTAAACCAAAAGAAAACATCAACTAATTCAAATACTCTAAGAGACTTCGCAACATGGCGTATATACTTAATATGTAAAAAGTATTTAAATTTTAATATAAAACTTTTATATATTAAATTGCTTAAAATTAAATTTAAAATAAATTAAAATTGATATTAGAATTATAAAAAAATACTAAAGGATATATTATAATATATATTATAGCCCCAAGAAAGCATCAACTAATTCAAATACTCAAATACATATATAAAACTTTTATGTTTTAAATTGTATAAAATTAAATTTAAAATAAATTAAAATTGATATTAGAGTTATAAGAATATACTTAAGAATATATTACAATATACTTAAGATTTTTAAACCAAAAGAAAACATCACATAATCTAAACAGTCAAAGAGACTTCACAACATGGCGTATATACATAATATGTAAAAAGTATTTAACTTAAAATATAATAATTCAATTAGAAAGTTCATAGTTCAGCGGGCTAAACTTTTTGCAGCTCAGTGTTGTTATTAAATTATGTATGAACAAAGCAAATTAGCAGCTGAAACTCGCTGCTTTGATGTCAAGTTGTGTGATGTACTTTAAATACATATATATATATATATATATATATATATATATACTTATATAACCTCATGTATATGTATATTTTGATGTCATTTAAGTACAGCGCAAAAAGACTTTATATAAATATATTTATATTAAGTCGCTTTTTTATGCATTTAAATGACATTAAAATATACACAAAGCCAGACACGAGAGCGAGCTGAGAAGAGCGCCTGAAATTTTAACCAAACAAACTGCCGATTCCATTCTTTTTCTTCCTTTTTTTTCATTTTTTTTTCATTTGGTACCGTTTCATTTGGCGTTTGCGGCTTGAGACAACACTACCCGAACAGCAGCCACGCCCCGTGCCGCCCTGTTACGCCCAGTGCTATCTTTAATCCCACACCGTCGACTGGCGACGGCATGTTTACTTGACGGGTTGGCGGCAATGGCGCCATTTGAATTTCACTCTAACATTTAAATTTGATTTATCTGAAAACGAGAGAACAACACGCACAACAACAACAACAACGACAGAATGCAAACGCAATCAGCTTCCAAATGGTTTAATTAAACAACGGTCCCACGCAAAACCCCAAAATGTGCCCATATAAAGGCGTGCGGGAAGCACCTGCCACGTCGCTTCCTCTGCGCATTTCCCTTGCCCTGCAGCCTCTCTGGGCTCATTTCTCTTCTCTTATTTTATTTTTTTTTTTTTTTTGCAAATAAGTGGCACGACGTTGGGGCCTTAGGGCAATAGGGTCAATCAGCCATGCCGCAGCCAGTCTATTTATCTACTCGCCAGCTAGTCTATATTGACTCTTTCTCTCTCCCTCTCTCTCTCTCTCTCTCTCTCTGCCTCGCTCTGTCCGTTCTATGTCCAAATGTATATCAATTAAATGTATTATTACAGTCGACTATTTATTTTCAATTGAACAGCAAACAAAGTAGCGTGAGTGCGTTAAAGCTCAGTAAACAAACTTGTTAATGACAAAAAAAATTGTTGTTTTTTGTTGTTTTTTTTTTTGTCCAGCACAATGTGCGAAATAGGAGAATAATTCAAGGTAAATAATTAATATTTATTATTTACACTCATCCATTAGTCCACCTTCATGAAAAGCGATAAAGCAAGCAAATAAGAGTAAAATAAACGTTTATAACACATCGTTGCACTGGCCAACATGGAGTGCGTGGGGCTACGACTAACAGTAAAAATAATCATTTTTAACTGTTTTTTTTTTGGTTGTATTCCACATGGGAAGTAAACAATTTATCTTTAAGGTAATCATGAGCTTAATGATTAATAATATTAATTTAATTTACTTTTTTTTCTCTATATCTATAAAGTTCATTCTCGCTTACCCTCTCTCTCTCTATCTCTCTCACTTCTATCCCTCTCTGGCGTTTACTCTCATACATTAGCCTCCGTGCTTTCTCTCTCTCTCTCTCTCTCTCTCTCTCTCTCTCTCTCCTTTCTTCTATCTAGCTGCTTTTTTCTTCACCGTCTATCTGTGTTTCTGATTTTATCTCTGTCTCACTGACTGTTTAGCTTCGGCTCTGTCTTTTTGTTGCTCTTCTTATCTCTCTTACTCTCTTACCTTCCATCTATTTTTGTCTTTTCTGTTTCTGTTTACTTTACTCTTTGCTTCTTTGCCTCTGCTTCTCATTGCCTTACTTTCTCTCTCTGTCTATTTCGTTCATCACTATGTCAGTCGTTCTCTTTCTTTTTCTTTCTCAATCTTTCTTTAATTCTCTCTCTATCCACTTTCTTTCTATCTCTATTTCTCTCCCTGTATCACTGTCTCTCTCTTTCTCTTAATCTCTCTCTATCTCTCTCTATGTCTCTGTCTCATAATTTCTCTCTCTCTCTCTCTTTCTCTCTCTTTCTTTCTCTCTCTGTCTCTTTCTCTTAGCTTCTCTCTCTCTCTCTCTCTCTCTGTCTCTTTCTCTTGATTTCTCTCTCTCTCTCTCTCTCTCTCTGTCCCTGTCTCTTTTTCTTAATTTCTCTTCCTCTCTCTATCTCTTAATTTATCTCTTCCTCTCTCTCTCTCTCTCTCTCTCTCAGTCTCTTTCTTTTAGTTTCTCTCTTTCTCTCTGTCTCTTTCTCATAATTTCTCTCTCTCTCTCTCTGCCCCTTTTTCTTAATTTCTCTTTTTCTCTCTCTATGTCTCTTTCGCTTAATTGCTTCTTCTTTCTTTCACTTTCTCTCTGTCCCAGCTACCACTTTCCCTGGCCTTCTCCCTCTCTCTCCACTCTCTTGATCCCCTATAGGGGGAGATCTCTCTATCTCCACTCTCACTCTTCCATCGAAAATTGGAAATCGTTGTCTCAAGCATATCGTTTAACGTTGCTTATTGCGAGGCCATTGGTGTGATTCAAGTTATTTATATTCATTGCTAGGCAATTTCTAACAATATTTGTTGTAATAACTTAGAGCGGAGTCTTCAATATTTGGCACGTGATAAATGGTGGCTGTTATAGAGCATTTCATTCCTTTACTACAGTTTGTCCAGTCGAGTGAAACCGCAAATGCGTAGCTATAACTAATGTGAAACTGTGAACAGTATTGAGCAGCAAGCAATATGAGCACAAGCAACAGCAACAACAACAACAACAGCAGCAACAACAACAATAACAATAAAGTTAAGGATTTCAACATTATTGAGATAAATGACAAATTTTTCTACAAATAAATAATGAAAGCCCAAATGTAGGCAATGACAGCAGACGCGATGTAGTCGACGCATAAACAAACGGCCAAGGACAGTAAAAAAGATTCGTAGTATGTCTGTGTGTGTGTGTGTGTGTGTGTGTGGGTGTGCAACAAGCAACACAAACAAGAGAAATGTTTGTAAATACATGACATAAACAAGGCCATGAATTTGACTATAAATCCAAATTGAATGACAGTCTCAAATCGAAAATTATTTGTGGCTCGCCCTCCGCAGCAGATAAAGGTAAATGCCCCTCGCATTAATCTTAACAAATTTTTTTATCTACAGCAATTGGAGTAATTGGGACTCAATTCAATTTTTGATTTGCATTTGGATAATGAGATTTAGGATAATAGAGAATAAATATATAATATATTTATATTTATATTTAAGTTCAAGCCGAGCTAAGCACATCTCTCTTACATAAAAGTAACTAAAAAGAGGAAACTTAATCTTAATGACTATTAAAACTGACTTATTCAAGCAAGTTAATACGGATTATATGTGTTTGTGTATGTGCGTTAGTCTTGGGATATCTTTTATTTGCTCAATTTTTCTAGGATCTATTCATTTGCTTACAGTTTCCAATACAAATTTCTATATCTTTTTTAATTTCTCAGTCGTTTTAAGTGGCGTCTTCTCTCTTTCTGTTTCATTTGATATACTTGTTTCTTTCTTTCTTTCTCTTTCTCGTCGCCTCTCTCTCCTTTGTCTCTCTCTCTATCTCAGTCTTTCAGATATCGCTCTCTTATTTATTTGTTTCCTTTTCACGAGACAGAGAGTGAAAGAAAAAGAGATCTTTGTCTCTCTCTCTATCTCTCTCTCTCTCTCTCTCTCTCTCTCTCTCTCTCTCTCGTCTCCTCTCTCTCCTTTGTCCTCTCCTCAATCTCTCTCTCACTCTCTCTCTTTATCTCAGTCTCTCATTTATGGCTCTCTCAATTCTTTACTTCCTTCTCGCGAGAGAGAGGGAGAAAGAGAGATAGTCAGAAAAGGAAATCACTCTCTCTCTCTCTCTCTCTCTCTGTCTCTGATCTGCTTCTCCCTCTCTCCTTCAGTCTCTCAATTCTCTCTTTTCGTCCAGTTCTCTCTTTACTTTTCCTATCTCTCCCTTTTTCCCTCGGGCACTCTCTTTCTCTCCGGCTCTTTCTTTCCCTCTCTCTCTCTCTTTCTCTCTCTCTCTGCTTCTGATTTATCACTCTCTCTCTTTCAGTCTCTCATTTCTCTCTTTCCGTCCAGTTCTCTCTCTACTGTCTCTTTCTCTTCCTCTTTCTTTCGGGCTCACTCTTGCTCTCTCCCCTCCCTCTCTCTCTCACTCCTTCCCTCCCACTCTCTCTTTCTGTCTCATTTCACATTCACTTTGTAGTTTACTGTTTCTCTCCACACTTCGTCTTTATTAAGATTTCTTGTAGTATATTGCGCTTAATTGTTTTTGCTTGCACTCTTTCCCTTTCTCTCTCTCTCTCTCTCTCTCTCGCCACATATTTGCTTACTTTATGGCTTTTCCAATTGAAGGACTACAAATAATTAGCATCTAGTTAGCCATATCTTTGGACTATTAATAGAAATTCTGTAATTTGCTGATCTTGCGCTAAAATGTTGCAACATTTGCCACGTCTTGTTTCCTGGGTGAAAACATTTGGGAATTACTTCAAGAGTGTCCACATAAGCATATGTATGTGTGTGTAAGTAAGTAAGTGTGTGTGTGTAAGAGTGTGTGTATTTGTAAATAAGTGATGGCGCAATGATTCTGCGTGATTGTTGGCACGTGATTGAGCTACAAATGGCTCCAAAGTTGAGTGGGAAGCTAAGCATATATAAATATATATGTTATATATATATAAATTATATATATACAAGTGTTTGTATATAAGTATATATATATATATATATTTGGTTTATGGGCCTCAACAAGCATCGCTGGCAGCGAAGGCGACATATTCATCACACATTTGCCGAGGTCAACTCAGGGTCCCTTTTCAAGTGCGCTGTCAGCAAATGTGTTGTGACAAGGGCGATAAAAAGTGGGCGTTGACCGACTAAATGATATCCTGCAAACAACATCAAGTGTTAGTAGACAGTTTCATTGGATTTAATGCCTGAGCAGAACAACATGAATATGGGAAAAGAAACAATGCTGAATGACTATACAAATAAGAGTGGCTATAAGAGTTGTTAAGAGAACTTTGTTATGGTCAGGATATCTATAACTGAAGCATAATAGAATCGATAGAATCAATATGCTTTCAAACTGATAAACAGACAGACCTTATCGACCCCGATCAATATAAAAACCCTATATAAACTTGATGCCTTTATGGAGTTTGTCCTTTCGTACACATGATAAAAAATACTTGCCACAAAGGGTATGCAAAAGGGCTTACAGTTCACAGAGCTTTGAGTGCAAAGTGTAGAAAATCAGTTGAACAGAAACTTTATTGAATTCGAATTGCAGTCGTCGCTCGAAATCGTTCGAGAAATGTCAAATGTTTTCCAAAAATGAACTGGAATTGAGTGGGAGCAATAAATAAGTTGCGACATTGGCAATTTGAGAGTCATCAAGGAGGAGGAAAACGGCAACCACATTAAGTGGAGACCCCATCGGTGGTGCTCAATCGGTTCGTCCCGGTCCGGAAGTGCTTTGCTCGTAAAGTCGAGCTTGGCATGGGATGTAACTAAGGAGCCAATCGCAGCTCGGCAGCTTAGAGCCAGAGCTCAACCTGTCGGCAACTGTCGGGCAACTAGTTGGGACCGGACGTTGTCCGCCCAAGCGTGCACATCCGGAGGGGTAAGTTGGTTGGGTGGGCAGAGAGGGGTAGAGAGAGGAGTTGAACGGGCGTTGGTGGAGCAAGGGTTAGCACGTCTAATGGGTTTTTGTATCTTATGCCCGCCTAGCCTGACGCTCAATTTAAAACCCGAGATTAGTCAAACTTTCTTGTTGTATGAGCGTTGGTAATGAGTTGAGAGGCAACACTGACGGACTGACTGAATAACTGATTGATTGAGTGAGTGAGTGACTAACTGTCGGATTGACTGACTGACTGACTGACTGACTGGTCTGACTCGTTTTATGACTGCAAGCTTAACGCTCCGAGTGCTCAAAGTTTTTCATTTATCTCCTAGTGCCGGGTGCAGGCAGCTCTTTGTTGCTGTTGCTGTTGTTGCAGCTGTTGCCATTGTTATTGTGCCAGGCATTGTTATTGTTACTATTGTTGCTTTTAATTATGTTAACGGTAAACGAAGAGGTGAAGAGGAGGAGTGAGGGAGGTCTGGAGGGATAGAGAGAGAGAGAGAGTTGCTGACAGCTGCAGCTTTAGTTTGTTAAAGTTGCTCAGGCAAAATAAAACTCATTTAGCAGGACGAAAGAAAACGAAATCTCTTTTTAGATCTGTTGCTAATCAATAAGTTGAATAAATGAATACACTGACTTTTCAATTAAATCGATTTGGCTTAGCCCAAAATTTAAACCCTTTCAACAGGACAAGAAGGCGTCTTGCCACATACCAAAGCAACTGGTAAATCAAAGAAAGTTTCAGACTTGGCTGAAAACTCACTCACTCACTCACCCAGTCGAGAAGGAGTCAAGCCAATGCAATAACTCAAAGGAGACTTAAATCAATTTGTGAATAGACAAACTGTTTGCCTGGGCGTAGCCTCTCAACTGATTTGACAAGTTTTAAGTTTAAGCTGCAGCATCTTGGCGAATTGAAACTGATTTGGCTTAAACTCATCATGGTAATAACATTATTATTATGACGATTGCTGCTTCTACGGCTGCTTGTGCAAAATTTGATTCTATTTTTGGGTTAAGCATTTGATTTTATTTGTTTTGCTTGCGCTGGCAGTTTTTACAATTCCTGAACTGCTGCTTTCCACTTTGACATTCTGTGTGGCACCGGCAGAGGCAACGGCAGCGGCAACGGCACGAGTTCCATTTGAGTAAATCAAATCAGCTCGTAAATATCGCAACATTGCTTCATACTCTAACAGCGAGTGGCACATGCCACTTCTCATGCAACATGTTGCACGATAAGAAAGTTTTACAACTTTGATTGTTAGACAAATGCAAGAGTTGACATTGAGCTGAGGGTAGAGGGTAGAGGGTAGAGGGTAGAGGGTAGAGGGTATCCCATATGCCGCTCCTCCCCAGTAGTTTCTTTGTTTTTGTTTTGGGCTTTCTTTGTATTTCTCCTTTCCGGCTACCCATATAAATCTTATTTGCTTGTCTTAATTTACCTAATGCCAAAATAATCCGACTGTCATTTGGAGCGCACAGCTTTTGGCCCTGACGGATTGCATAGCCTCCAGCCCCCAGCCCCCAGCCCCCAGCCCCCGGAACCTCCGTAACCCCTCTGGCTTTAAGTGTTATATTGTGTTAAGCCGGTTAGAAGAAGAAGAAGCAGAAGCAGGAAAAAAAAGGGCACAGCTTTGGTGTCCCTCCACGGGTCATAAAATATCGTGACTGCAAATTGCGCCTTCAATTTGACTCGCAATTCGTGTGGATAAACACGCCACGCCCTCATTCCGCTTCGCCTTAAGCAAACTTGTCATCGCACAAAGCTGCCAGCTATATCTATAAGTTTCCTTACTCACTATGCCTCGGAGGTGAGAGCGAGAACGGATTTACTCTCTCTTCGGCTAATCAATGCAACAGGTATGGCATAATCGAATGAATTGAAAATTCTTTTGAGTTTGTGTTTTGCAAGCTTTCGCTGGGAGAGAAAATGCATAGAAAAATTATAAAAAAATTCAAGAAAATTACAGAAACACATCTACAAAGTGCTCTTCTAATATATATGAGCACAAATTTCTATAATCACATATTTCTATTAAATTTGCATGGCGCCACTAAATGATATAGTTTTCATAAATCTGAGGGTTTCCATACTGTGAGGCAAGGCATTAAATTTAATTTATTTATAACTGACAGCTTGATTGATACTGATTGATCTATGCATTACGCGATGCGTGACAAAATAACGCTAACCTATTCAAGGGTATTTCTCATATAATGAAGACTGCGAGCTAAGCCTCCGATGCGCCGCACCCTTAACCTCTTTGTGCACATGCGATATTGAATCGGTCACGTTGACAACTCGGGCTAGGAAGTCAGCGTATGCATAAAGGTAAGCATTTAGTATACTCTGTGCGCGCTGTGAAACGGGCATATTAGTTATGTCTAGCTGTAAATTGTAGACAAATGACTTGAATCATTTGTGTAATCAAATCATTTCTGTAATCGATTCTACTCCTCTAATTGATTTACTGTCTCATTACGCTTCAAATAGAGTATTGAGCAGCCGTTTGCATAGCTTAGAATACTAATATTAAAATCACATTAAATTTATATGAAAGTTATATGTTTGTAGTAGCAACATGAAGTTATTAAGTACCTCAAATAAAATGTAAAAAAAAAAAAAATAAAATGGAATAAATCAAATTTGTATGATATTATAAATAATTTATTTAAATCATCATATAAATTTTTTTATTCCATTTCATATAAATGAGGATTTACATTGTTAAAAATTTTTACATTATTTACATTTATGAAAAATTACATTAAAAATTGTATTTATTTCATTTTAATGATTTATACATAAATAAATTGTATTAATTTAATTGTATTTATTTATTATTACTTTTAAATATAAATACTTTATTATTATCATTTAAATTTTACTTATTTTATTTTATTTATTTATTAATTTTTTAATATAAATAATGTATTTATATTATCATTGAAATTTTATTTATTTTATTTTATTTATCTATTTATTTTTTAATATAAATTCGAACTTTATATATTTAATTTTATTGATTTATTAATTTTTTGATATAAATTAAAATTTGATTTATTCCACTTAATTTAAATAAAGTATTTATATTATCATACAAAAAATGTATTTATTTCATTTCATATATTCTATTTATTTTTTAAATATAATTAATGTATTTATATTATCATTCAAATTTTATTTATTTTATTTTATTTATTTATTTATTTTTTAACATTAATTTTATTATTTTTTTAAAATTTATTTTATTTTATTCATTTATTATTATTTTTTTAATATTTTTACATTTGATTCATTCCATTTAATTTAAATGAAGTATTTATATTATCATAAAAATTGTATGTATTTAATTTTTATTTATTTATTATTTTTTAGTATAAAGTATTTATATTATTATATAAGTCTTTATAACTACATTTAATTTATTTATTAATTTTTTTAATATAAATTCGAATTTTATTTATTACATTTTATTTATTTATTAATTTTTTAATTTTAATTATTTTTTAAAATTTTATTTACTTTATTTTATTCATTTATTAATTTATTAATATAAATTTACATTTGATTCATTCCATTTAATTTAATAGAAGTATTAATATTATCATAAAAATTGTATGTATTTAATTTTTATATTTTTATTATTTTTTTAGTATAAATAAAGTATTTATATTATCATATAAGTTTTTATAACTACATTTCATTTATTTTCTAAT
The DNA here is from genome assembly GCA_037075265.1 of Drosophila nigricruria. Taxonomy (NCBI): domain Eukaryota; kingdom Metazoa; phylum Arthropoda; class Insecta; order Diptera; family Drosophilidae; genus Drosophila; species Drosophila nigricruria. The sequence continues at coordinate 5,182,251 of JBAMCI010000206.1, read as the reverse complement.
TTTTTTAATATAAATTCGAATTGTATTTATTACATTTAATTTATTTAATAATTTTTTTGAGTCATTAAGTGTCATGGATATAACTACATTCGACTATTTTGTATATTATGACATAGAGTCTCTCTCTCTCTCTCTCTCAACTCTTATCAGCTCTGTTCAAAGCTGCTCAAGCAGAGCATTTGGCAGTCGCGCAATGCCAGCTGCTGTCACATACTAAATACTTATGTAAATATATTTTAACATACGGGCATGTACATACATACATACATACATACATACATACACATATATACATACCATATACATGTCTATATATGGATATTTGTATATATAGAAATGTAGGTCCCTAAGCCATTTTTGTGGCTGCTCCTTTTATTGATTTTTGCTGAGTTACCGCCAAAGGCAGCAGCAGCAGCAGCAGCAACAGCAGTAACTTTGTTGTTGATTATGCTGTTGTTACTGCTCCTGTTGTTGTTGTTGTCATCATAATAATCATCGTAACTGGCATCGCCATCGGTGCTCGTCAGCCTAATCCCGGCCAGAGCTGAACATGCGTGGCCGTCGACGCTATTGCGAAATTGTGTAACAAAATATATTGATATCCTCAAAGTGAATATTAATTTCAATTTGAATTGAGATTTCGTTTTCAATTGTAAATGCAAAAAAGCCTTAAAGTGTCGCACCTAACCCAGAGTCGACCCCTGCCGTAGACCTCTGCCGCTCCCTCTCTGACCCAAGGGCAGTGCTTCTGCCATTTTGTTTTCGTTTTTCCTTCTGTTTTCTTTTTTTTGTGTGTGTGTGAGGTTGTGTGTGTGTGTGTGTGTGTGTGTGTACTCTTAACTGAATCTGAGCTGCGTTCATTTCATTTCCATTTTTGGTATGCTTAGCACATTTAATTTGTATAGCAGGCTGGCAGGCTGGTTGACTGGTTGGCTGGCTGGCTGGGTGGCTGGGTGGCTGGCTGGGTGGTTGGTTGGCGGGGCAGGGTGGTTGACGCGGCTTGGCTGAGCACCTTTCAAAAGCAGGAAATTGCTTAAATTGAATTCAGTGATTTCCGTTTTCTGGGTCCTTCAGCTCGCTGCTGTGGCCCAGTCCAAGCCGGACTAATGGCCCACTAAATCAGTTCAGTTTTGTTCGTCCACAACGTTTGGCTGCTGCCAGCTCGCATTTGCACTGTTTGTCTATGGCCAGGCATTTTCGAGGGTTTTTCTCTATTTTTTTTTGTTTTTCAGCTTCCGCGATTCCTGATATGCCACTCGAAGTGCAATTTAATGGATTTTCCGTTGAATGACAATTGCTGCTCGAGTTTTTTTTTTTCGTCGTTTTACTTTTTGCTCGGTTCTATATTCATCCGTTCGTCCACATCTCTCCAATTCTCATGCAAATTGTCTGTGCTCTATGATTAGTTTGCCGCCAGCGCAGCAAATTTGATTAAAATGCATTTCATTTGCGCCCGCATACATTTCAATAGGCGCCAAGCAACGACAACGGCAACGACAACGGCAACGACAAGTCCCAAGCTCTGCAGCAACCACAACGTAAACCGCATCTTTTCACACCCACACACACAAACACACACCCATACACATGTAATCTGTAATCTGGAAATGATGTCTCAATGGCAATGCGGCGTATACTTCACGGCTCAATCTAAGCACATAGGTAAAAAGGGGAAAAGCTCTATACACAGCCAGTTGTACTCGTTCAGCAAGTGAGTGTATTGGCTTTGTGCAACGTTAGGCTACGAGACTCGTATCTAGACTTACCAGATATATAATATATTTTAGAATTATATATTTACATAAATATAATTATCATAAATATATTATAATTTAATATAATATTTGATAATATAATATATAAACCAGAATCAGAAAGCTGATCTTGAAGTACGAGTTCCGATTGCTCTTTGAAGAGTATCTCACTTACTCTACTTCAACGTTGTTATTATTTATTTATTCATTTATTTATTTATTAATTTATTAATTAATTAATTTATTAATTTATTTATTTATTTATTTATTTTGTTATTATTTATTTATTTATTTTGTAATTATTTATTTATTTATTTACCTATCTATCTAATTATTTATTTTTTTAAATATTTATTTAATTATTTATTTATCTATATAATTTTTTTTTATTATATTATTTATTTATTTAATTTTTAAAAAATGATTTTATTTTTTTTATTTGTTTTATTTATTTTATTTAATTTATTTATTTCATTTAATTTTTGTAATTTTATTTATTTTTGAATTTATTTACTTATTTTTTATTTACTTTATTTACTTTATTTATTTTATTTATTATATTTATTTTATTTATTTTATTTATTTTATTTATTTTATTTATTTTATTTATTTTATTTATTTTATTTATTTTATTTATTTTTTTTATTTAACTATTTATTTATTAATTTTGCTATTTATATTTTCTTTATTTATTAAATTATTTAGTATTTTTTATATTTTAGTATTTCATTATTTACCAATTTTTTTAATTTATTTACTAATTTTACATTTTTTGATATATTTATATTTATATTATATAAATTTATATGCAGTAAAGCCTATAAAATTTATAAATTAAATATTTCATTATCTGAATCATTAAGTTTTCTTTGTTATTATTTATCAATTTGGTCTTAAGCAATTAAAAGACACAAATAGATAGATAGAGAGAGGGAAAAGGATTCTCACAATGGATAAACAGAAAATCAGAATTTATGCACAAAATGCCATAATTAAGCTAAGATTTTCTGTGTATGTTGCCTTTGAGCACTTTCATCAGAAGCAGAAGAAGAAGAAGACTAAGAAGAAACAACAACTGCAACTGCAACAAATAAGCCGTAATTTTGCTAATTGGCTTTCGTCTACCACATTGCATTGAACATTATCCTTGGCATCTGCTTTCGCATTATGATAACAACAATAGATTTGGCCGGAGTGCAGTGAAGTGTTTCGAGCTCTATTAATAATATGATATGGCACTGAAACTCAATTGTTATCATATAACAATTAACCGTAATTGACTTTCATGTTCTCGAGGGCAATTATTGTATAGTTTTACATCGTTCGGTGTTCGTTGTTAGCTGTAAGCACTAAGCAGTAAGCAGTAAGCAGCATGTCCTTGCCTTCTTGTCGCTGGCTTGCTTCGGCTTGAGCGCACGAAAAGCCAGCCAAGGACATCTACATATATCTGCGAAGCGGAAGCTGAGTCGCTGCCGGCAAGGCAGCAAAGCGCCAGCATTGGTGGCGTTGGCGACACATCGTTATCCCTAATGCTAGATGGCTTGGATAAAAGCTTAATAAATATTGTGAGCTCGACTCGACGCCGACACAGGCAGAGGCTGAGGCAGAGGCAGAGGCAGCTAACCAAAAGTTGTCAGCGCTCATTTTGTTGTTGTGTGCGTATCTCTCACTCTCTCTGTGTGTGTGTGTGTTTGCTTGCCTCTGAAGATTAAATGTTGTGCCTTTCGTCGCGAATAAGCAGCAGACAAGAGCCATGAACAAAATGAAATCCTTTCAATTTCGATCGCTAAGATGCAAAAGTTTAGACTTTGCGTATGTGCACAAGGGAGATATATACATATATATCTATATACATTCATCTTCAAGTACTAAATTCCCTCTGACAAGGAAACAATATGGTTTCGTCCCAAGTCCAACTATTCACAATCCCTTTACTCCAGCTTATGTCTTAGCAAAGAAATTAACAACAATTCTTGTTGGCTAGTATACAAAGAACAAGTCGAACGTTAAACAAGACTTTTTAACAACAATTTTCTGTTATGAGAGCTTAACAACTGCCTTCGAGAATATAATAAAAAAAAAAAATAATTTCGCTTAATTATTTTTGTTTGTTTCATTGGGCGCATTTCTTTGGCAGGCCGACAAAAAAAACTTTTACTACAACATTGGGCCGTAAACTCAATAACCCTGAAACAAATAAATAAAAAAATATATATATATATAAATATGTATATAAAAAATGATGAAAGAAAGTCCGAAGAGCAAAAATCCAAAGCGGCAATTTGGCAATTTTCATATGCAAATAATGCGGCAAAGTTTGTCTAAGACAGCGAGTGGGAGTGGGAGTGGACTGAGCTGAGCTGGGCACAATAACATTAAAATGCAAATCAAAGCGACCGCAGGTGTTGTTTAATAAATATAAAAAAAAAATAAAGTAAAATGCTGTAAGCCCAGTTGAAAAGGCAATCAAACAAACGGTCAGCCAGCTGACTGAATGCCGAAAATTATGCCCTTCTAAGGAGTACTTGAAATAGATATTGAATAACGAATATGAAAAATAATAATCAATCAATAAAATGTGCTTAAAACAAGTATAATAAATTGAATTTAAGTAATATTAATATAGGTTTCTTTATGGGCTGTATAACTTATATCATTTTAGCTATGGAGATAGGAGAGAGAAGAAAATATGTAGACAGATTGGAATTTATGAAAAACTAAATTATTCTCTAATTAATTGTTATTGAAAAGTATTTTGATGTATGTAGGCTGTAATATATTCATAAGTTCTCAAGCTCAACAATCTTAAAACAACTTTAGACCAAGATCATATCTAGATAATAATAGCATATAGTATCGTTAGTACACTATGACTTGATACTGTAAAATGAAGAGCATAGTCTGTTCTCTCAAAAAGAGTAGCTTAGCTCTTCGCCTCTTCTAAGCCTGCCTGGTGCAGGGCATTGCAGCTAAGGCGCAGCTCAATATGCTGACAGTTCTGCAGGCGAAAGGGCTGAGGAAGATCACTGGGACCCATTGGTACATGAGAGCCAGAGACATCGAGAGATGGCACCTCAAGAAACTGATGGCAACTGGAAACTGAATCCAAGAAGTGGCTGAAAAATACCTCGAGAGGTTGGAGTCTGCGCCAAACAGCCTGACTAGGCGTAAATGTACTGCACTCCCAAGTATCTGCTAGCCCTTGCACTAGAACTAGGAGAAGACTCGGATTACTACTGAGTTGGCTCTTTACTAAAAATCTATTATATATGAATTTAAACTTAGTCTGTGATTGTTATACGCCTTTAACTGCTTCTTTCCCTCAGCTATATGTTCAGTTTCATATATTCCAAAGCACTAAAAAATATGTTTAATTAATTTCTGTTTAGCTTAAGTTTCCTTAAAGGTAGCAGTCTGTAAATATTTAAAAGAAAAGGAGTCGGGGAATTAATCAGGACAATATTGAAAAGAATTGAAGAGGATTAGAGAACTTCTCTCCAATTATCTTCAATATTGACATGATTAATTCCTACTATTGCATTTGTCTAAGTGTTGAGCAGACAGGCTTGCATAGACATGTTGTAAAATTATGATCCGAGTAAGTAAGTAAGTAAGCGTCCTAGCTGGACAGACCTCATGTCTGGTTTGCATCCTGTAATGCTCACTCTTCATGGGATAGAGAGATAGATAGATAGATAGATAGATAGATAGATAGATAGATAGATAGATAGATAGATAGATAGATAGAGAGAGAGAGAAAGAGAGAGAGAGACAGACAGAAAAGAGATCTCGCGACAAAAATAACTATTGCTGAACATAGTCTCATGGAGAGCGCTACGTTAACTAAGGCCACTTGGACGGGTTCATTATGATTATCAGTGAACGAAGTAAAGGCAGCCAGAAATTCATTCACTCTGGAAAAACTTTTTGATAGAATGGAAAGAGACTAAACTGTTGCAACCCCCACATGTATATATATCACTTTAATTGAGTCTATATATATGATTTAATCTAAGCTGATAGTCTACTTAGAATTTGGTTAGACTTATCATGAGCTTTAAATATTGCTTTATATATATTTTCAGTTTTTGTTTTTCGTTTTCGAAATGAAGACAAAGTTGCCTGAGGCGTTCTGCCTTTGTGTTTCTGTCTATACTATATATTTTTGCGTGAACTTGAAAATATAATTAAAATATATTATATAAATTTGCTTGAACTTGAACAAATGAAAATGTGGACGAGTTGACACGACTGTGCGATGCTCTGCCAAGAAATAAAATCATTAATATGGCAAATTGAAAAGGCCAAATAAGCTTATATCAATTTATAACAAACATAATTGATTAACAATCATATAAAATATAATAAAAAGTAAATTTAGATATAAATTTGTATAAGCTAATCAATATTATGATATATACATATATATATTAGAGTAATGCATATACCCCCTATCGGTCACATCTGGCATAAATACGTGTATTTAAGTGCTTGTTAAGCATTTCCGTTTACCTTTGGCCCTTTGGTTGCGTAACCAGAAGAAAGCAAACAAAATATATATATTGCTTGAGATACATTTTCTCGACATGGCTGACCTTTGCTGGCGTTAGCCCTAGCTGCAACACCGTGGGGCAATAAGTTTGTGCTTCTGACAGTTGCGTTTCGTGGCGCAAAAGGCAAGTGGCCAAAAAGAATTTCTGAGCTGATTTCCCCAGAATTATAAACACAAAGCGAAATACTCAAATGTATACAGTAAGTAATACAAACAAGGAATACAGTTCTGGTTGGAGTTTGCCTGACTAGCAGATACCCTAAATAGGTGATAATAAACTCTAAAATCTATGGGGCACAGCTAAACAAGATATAATGAGACAAGATTTGATAAAGTTTTTAATCGATTGCATTTGAATGGGAATAGTTATCGATTAATCGAAACAAACTTGTTTTATTTTAGCTCATATATGCTCTGTTCATACGTACGGAAAGGCAGTACAGACGACTGAACGGAAGGACAGACAGACTGACAGTGTTAAAGAGAGTGTCTCAGCTTGTTGTCCTGATCGAGGTTATATGTACTTTATGTGGCTGCCACGCCTGCTTCTGATTGTTACATACATTTGCAACAAAACCAATTTACCCTCATTTCCAATTTTCATTGAGTTCGCTGAACAAATTTTGCTAGTCAACAAAAATAGACTGAGGCATAAAAAAAGTGAATGGCGAATTGAAGTACTCAATGAGTAACCATGCCAATATATTTCATAATTAAAGTGAGTAACACATCGGAAGCTATGAAAAGGAAATACCCAGAATATTGGAAAAAGGTTTCTATAAAAAAAAGAATATTTGTTAAGGGTCGAAAGTCTTTATATCATCATCATTGGTGTTTAGGATTTTGCAAGTTAAGCGAAATATGTGGAAAACCAAAATTTTAAATTCTATTTCAAAAATCTATTTGGATTCCAAATGGAAATTAAATATTTAATATAATAGTATATACATATATATATATATATATATATATATATATATATATATATAATATAGTTAGGTGGAAGATAAGATAATAGATAAAAAGAAGCGTGGTAGATCTACTCAGCTTAAACTTACTATATATGAGAGTAAGAAGCTGAGAAGATCTAGCCATTGCCTTTTATGCGCCTATCCGTCCGATCTCGGAAATTACTTAAAGACTTCAAATTTTACATACATATATCGGAGACATAATAAATATTGAAATAGGTTGTCTTATCGATAGTTGTATCAGTGTTAGAAAGAGTGTTGTATAATTTGTTTGAGTGGGATATTAGTGAACACTAATATCGTGCGTGTCTCTGATAGTATTGTCAGAAGAGAGTGTGCTATGCTGACTTGGCAAATAAGCATAGTCTGAGATTGCTAAGAGATAGAGCAAGACGTGTAGAGACTCGCTGCGCTCAGCCTTAATCATACTATCTGCCAATAAGCTTTAATAATCTCTTTAAGCCGGATATATATTTTTGATACTACATGCTGCTGCCTATGTATCTTTTGTGTTCGATAAACCATTCTAATATCTGTTTATCGATAAAGAATTGTTATGTTGATTAGCTTTTAATTCATGAACTGAACACTGTAAATGAAAGAACTGCTTTATGCGGTATTAGTAGGTTCCTATGTTGACTAAACTCCCGACTTATCCGAAAAGGGATACCTCATTCAAATTATAGTACAGAGACTACTCTCTATCGATTAACATGAGTTTGCAAAAAGTATCCATTAACTATTATGAATTATGTACTTTGTTCATTGCAATGCAATCAAGTTGAAAGTGCTCATGCAAAGTCGAGTGCAAGTGGCTGGAATACGGATTGCCCATGGTATCAAGTGAAGAGCTTAGACCAACAACAGAGTCATAACACCTGCTTGTGTTCAAAATCAAGCAGTTGATAGCCGCAACAAAGAGCTGGCAAACAACAGAAGAGAACAGAGGAGAGCAAAGGCGGGCAAACTACATGCAGAGTGGGTCGAATCGCCCTAAGGCCATTCATTGCCGTGGCCAAGGCTCAGAAGCAAAAAGCACTTACCAGCACTCACCAGCACTCAGCAGCACTCACAAGTACTTACGCTCACTTACACGCACTTCTCTCATAAAACATAATTGCAAATTAACCTTTTTCTGATTTGCTGCGCTTCTCTACACGCTCCGAGCTGGTCGCAGCCTCAGCTGCTGTAAGAGGAGCATCAGGCACAGGCACAGGCACAGGCACAGACACAGGCACAGACACACACACACACAAGCCCAAAATGTGTGTAATTTTATTTTGGCAGCAGGACGACAAGGATACACTTGCCTGCTGCATGCTTTCGGTGATCTACCTGTTGATGAAGCGACCCGACTGCGCATTAAGTAACCAGAATTATTGAGTTTACTGCATGGCCAGAATACATGGGGCACACGAGGCAGGCTGGCGGATGTGTGGCGGCTGGCTGAAGAAAAGCCATTAACATGCGTCCACCATGGGCACAATTTATGCCATAAATTAATAAATCACAAATTTAAGCATGGATTAGGCGCTCTTGCAGGCGGCGAAGGCCCGTAAGTCGGGGCACTTAAAAACTTTTGTAATATTTATTAAGCTTTTTTCATTAAATTTCTTAATAGAGAAACGAGAACTAGAAGTTGGCATTTGCAGAAGATATGAGTTATCTTTTTATCTCTCTTAAGGAATATGACTATATAGCATTTCCCAACTTCTTTATCTGTGTAGCTTGCATATTTGGCCCATTGTACAGCGATTTCAGCTCAAGGGCCAGCACACGGCATTTGTCGTATACGGCTTGATTTGAGTTAATGATTTTATGTGCATTTTAATGTTGCCGCAGTTGTTGCTCCTTCAGGATGTTTTTGCTGTTGTGCGAAAAATTGTTGCCACACAGCGAGCAAATACGCCTGGAAGCTGTGAAATGTCAGGGAACCAAATAAACAGATCCACACAGACAGACATACAAGCACAAACTGATTATGATTACGCTAACGGCAAGTCAAGCTAAGTTGATCGACTATCAAATACTCTCACTATAAATGATAAGAACTAAAGTACTTATGCTTGGATATTTTTATAGAAGAATACATATCAGACTAACTGTACTAAGATTTTTGACTGAAATGGAATGGAAAATAAAGAAAATTCATTTAATCAGATTTCTATGTTTTCTCGATGCCAAAAAATGTACTCAATCAAAGACTTGTTATGTTCATCCTTATCATATTACATGGTATAGGAATACTCTGCTTGGATTTGAGTTTTTAGGACATAAAATTTCGAAATGTGCACAGTTAGAGCCTGGCCATGGTTGGAAAGGACGAAGGCGCACACATGTGCGTTGTGGGTAATAAAGTTGATTGCCTTGACAACTGCGTCAACAAGCAGCCCAGCATTCAGCCAGCACTCAGCAGCCAGAGACAGTCTCAGTGTCACAGGACCAAGAACGAGGAGCCTGCCACTGCCTTTGCCTTTGCCTTTGCCTTTGCCACTGGCACTGCGACTGGGACCAAGACCGAGACCGAGACCGAGAGCAGAGACTAAAAACAGCAAGTGCTGCCGCAGAGCAATTACAACGTTGAAATTAATGCAAAACATTTGTGAAATTATATTTGATGTGACGGAAGCACTTTCAATAAATACTGAATATATTCCAGCACACACACACACGCTCGCACACACACACACACGCTCGCACACTAACTAGCTTGATTGCCCTGAAAATGTTTAAATAGGCTTACATAAATTTCAATTTCTGGCTTTCAATGTAATTATTTTCTGGGAAGCTAAAACGAAGCATGAAAAGTGAACATTTTATAATAATAAATTAATTAATGTTCGGAAGTTTATATAGCAAGCTAACATATCCACACTTTAAGTTCAGTTTCTGTTCCATAAATGGGCTAAATGGGAAAACTGTTTTTATGATCTGGGGAATCAAGGTATGGGATAATGTATCTAATCTATCTATCTACAGAAGGAGGTGTGGCAGACCCCATAAGCAATGATCAAGACGACTAACTTAATCGATCTAGCTTGTCTATCTGTATGTCTGTCTGTCCGTCCGTCCGTCTGTCCGTCTGTCCGTCTATTTGTCTATCTGTCTGTCCGTCCGTCTGTCCGTCCGTCTGTCCGTCCGTCCGTCCGTCTGTCCGTTCGTCTGGTTGGCTGTCCGACCGCCTGTCTGTGCGTCCGTACGATCGTGTGAACATGCTAGAGCTAAAAACTCCTACATATCATACGCAATAAGAGCTTATCATTTCGATAACTTATCTCACTTCCTTATTATCGATAAAAATCGACAAGTGAATTTTCTGGCATAGCCTGAATACCACCAAAAAAACTGAAGCTTCAAATAAACTGTTTATATTCCTATGATGCATACAGCATATTTTAAATTTTTCGGATTTTGGATACCTTCTCCCCCTCCCCACAATTTCGCCATGTATTTCAAGTACTAAGGACTTGTGCTTTGGCAAATACGCACATCTTGATATCATTAACACACTCTGAAAATTTGATTAGCAAAGTCTATCTAGAAGAAAAGTTTTCCAGCAATTAAGTTAGCAGAGCAAAGCATACAAACTCAGTCCAAGCGCAGTCGCTGCGCAGTAAGCAGAGCGCGTGCTTATGTGAGCGTGTATATTGCATGAGTTTATTTGCTATCTATGTATAAAAGCAGCTTAGGATGGTTTTAAAATCAATTCTTTAGAAGGTTCATGGTATTTCCTAGTTGAGCTCTCCTTACTAGTGAATATGGCTGATTAGGATGATTGGAATATCAACTCTTCGCAGGGTTCAGGGTAGTTCCTAGTCGAGCACTCCCTACTAGTGAATACGCCTGATTAATATGATTGAAATATCTACTCTTCGCAGGGTTCAGGGTATTTCCTAGTCAAGCACTTCCTACCGTTGAATACAACTGATTAGGATGATTCAAATATCTACTCTTCGCACGGTTCAGGGTATTTCCTAGTCGAGCACTTCCTACTAGTGATTAGGATGATTGGAATATCAACTCTTCGCAGTGTTCAGGGTATTTCCAAGTCGAGCACTCCCTACTAGTGAAAACGCCTGATTAATATGATTCAAATATCTACTCTTCGCACGGTTCAGGGTATTTCCTAGTCGAGCACTCCCTACTAGTGAATACGCCTGATTAGGATGATTGAAATATATACTTTTCGCTGGGTTCAGGGTATTTCCTAGTCGAACTTTCCCTAATAGTGAATACGACTGATTAAGATGATTGAAATATCAACTCTATGTAGGCCTCAGGGTATTTCCTAGTCAAGCACTCCCTACTAGTGAATACGACTGATCAGGATGATTGTAAAATTAACTTTTCGCAGTGTTCAGGGTATTTCCTAGTCGAGTACTCCCCTCTAGAGCACTCTCACTTGTTTCTTCTTCTCTTCTGCTGTTATTCGCTTTATTTAAAGCGCGCACATTTGTGACAAGTGAGAAGCCGCGGCGCTACTTATGACAAGTGGCGTTGGGCTGGCGACCCGGTAATAAGATAAATTTCAGTTGGCTTTGCTGCTATTTGCAGTAATAATAAAAACAGAAAACTTTCTGCTCGGCCTTTTGTACTCGGCAATTCAAGTGAAGTTCAACTGTTGTTTTGGGTCGTCGCAAATTCCGGAACGTGGCCGACTTTTGGGCGCGTGCTTAAAGCTTAAGGCGGGGCGGAACAGAGAGAGAGAGAGAGAGTGAGAGGGAGAGGGAGCGAGAGAGAGAGAGAGAGATACAAGTGGACAGACTGTGCAAATGACAAAACAAGTTTGGCCAAATGTCATTTGTTTGCTGCTACAAATGAAAATGACATGCGTTAATTAAGTTGCTGCCAGGTATTTCCAGAGTCACCTTTTGCCTTTGCGCCAGGTGCCAGGTGGCAGGTGGCAGGTGGGCCATTGGCCATTGGCCATTGGCCATTCAGGCTAGGCGACGCACAATTTAAGTGGTGCCGCATTATTTTTAGCCAGTTTTTTGGCAATCGCTTTTATGTGTGTTTTGGTGATGTTTTCGTCTGACAATGAAAATCAATAACAAGTCAGCGGCCGCCTGAAAGTATGCAAATGAAATGAGCGTTGCCTCAACAATGCTGCGCAGCGGCGCAGATGCCGCAGATGCTTGAGGCCAGGACCCTTTGGGCAGGACCTCTTAATTGCACGCATGGAATTCTCATCGGAGATGGATCGGCGGGCAGTGCAGACAGCTTATGGCAAGCCAAACGTGAAAACCGCAAGAGGCCCGAGCACTCATTTTATGGCTTTAACCAAAAAAGCAGAGCTAACGATAAATACACACACACACACACACACACGCATACACACACACACAGAGACTAACAAATGGGCATTTAAAACGTATTCAAAATGCAAGTTAAATAACGGCCCAAAGTATGCAAAGCACAAATAACATAAAAATTTTTGCAGCCCCGTAAAAACTCAACCACAAAGCTCACAAAACACACACACACACACACACACACATACACACACATGCAGACACACAAAAGGGCGACCGGAAGCTGAGGCAGATAATAAAATCTGTAGGGTTGTGCAGGCCGCTGCTCGCTAAGCACTCTGCAATCCTAGCTCTGACCGTTCCATGCAAATTAGCCCGTTGTTTGAGCTTGGCCCAGGCGTATGCAAATTTCTAACTGGTTCACATTTGGCACACACACGCACACACACACACATTACTCATACGCAGCCTGAGAGACAAAATAAAAATAAAATAAAACGTAACGCAAACTACGAGAATGCCAAACCCAAAAACTTTTGACATGTTTACATGTTGCTTGTGGTGTGCCAGTGTGCGTGCGCATGTGTATATGTGTGTGTGTGTGTGTGGTTGCGACGAGAGTTTTAATGAGTGCTTTTTTATTAATTCATGTGTAAAAATCAGATGAAATAAAATGACAGTCTCAACGCTTTGAATATAAAGCAGGCGCATTGAAATTTCGCTTTCAGAGTTTACAATCTGCGCGCATAAAAGGCGCTGCTCCATCTCCCTCTCTGTGTCTCCCTCTCTGTCATACATGCGCTGTCTCTTTCTGTTTATAACACCGATTGTGTCTGCCTGCCTGCTGTGTATACGTGTATTTGTTTGGCTTGCTCAAAGGCCTTAAGTGGCCGGCTTTTTAAGTGGCTCTAAGTAGCGCTCAGCGTACCAGAATCATGCGGCCCCTAATACGCGCGCACAGTGGTGCAAAACTCTCTCACAATATATATATATTTATACTAAACTGAATTTGTTCTGGCTATTGATTGTTCAAGTTTGCTAAATTGCTAGATTATTAAATTATAATTCGTGTCATTACAAATATTATTGTTCTATTTTTCCGAGAAAAATTACAAAGTTTGCGACTTAACAAAGATTTCTTTTTCCGACATGACAGTCACACATACATACACAAGAGCTGAATACCCTGTTTAAATGCCAAGCGGCTGATATGACTATTTATGTGATTTTTTATATATGTTTTTGTTTTTAATTTTGATTTCTATTCTGGCAATAAGGCATACAGAATTCACATAAAATACAAATTGTTTAAACTCCAAAGTTGGAAAAGTCTTTAAAGTGAAAGACAAAAACCCCGTAGTCAAAGTTCTTCTCAGTGCTGCTCAGTGGCAGCCAATTAGGCCAAAAACAGCAGTCAGCGCCGCTGCCGCTGCTGCTGCCGCACCCTGGTCCTGGCTGTGGCATTGCCAGCCTTGGTCCCAGCTCTGCAGTCGGGGCCACAGCGCTGCCTGGGGCCACACGGGGCAGGTTTTCGGTTCTGGCCGGAGCGGAAGGATACAACAACCGAAAAATGTGAGGGGCTGGCTCTGTTCGCCAACTTTATGCATATTAAACAGTTATCCAAGCGCGCCGATTTCCCCTCCCCCATCTCTCTCTCTCTCAGCAGGTCGCTTCGTTTGTCGTTCTACAGACTTGGTCTGCTACAAAAACAAGTGAATCAGTCAAAGTGCGTAGGCCAGAGGGGCCAACAGCGGCAGCAGCAGCGGCATGTATGTGTATGTGCTGTACGGGAAATGAGCGCCATGTAAGCGGAAATTTCACATTACAAATTATGCAAATCTCATGCACCCTGATTATTTCGCATTTTATTTTCATTCGCTATTAGCCACGCCCCACACGCCTCACGCTCCACATGCCTCACGCTCCAATTACTATGTCTATGTGTGTGTGTGAGCAACTGAAGCAAGTTGCAGCAATCGTTAGGGATTGCATACAAATAACATTCGAAGAACACAAAAAACTAGTTTATATATAACATATAAATATATGTTATACAGATATATATGCTTGTTATATATATATATATATATATATATATATATACAACTGCATCGGCATACATATAAACACATTTAACTTGTGCATATTTGACATTGCCTTGTGTTGTCAAGGTCCCATTTCCTGTGGTCCTTGACGCTCTTCCGTTTCCGCTTCTTTCTCCAATTTGAAAGGCTTTAAAATGTTCCATGGCGAAAGGCTGACGTTGTCAACAACAAACTAAGCTGCTGACTGTCTAATACTCTACACTATAATCTAATACACTTAGCTATGCTCTACACTTTATATCAATTGCAATGAACAGCAGCGGAGGCGAGATAAACAGAGAGAGAGAGAGGGACTGAGAAGGATAGAGAGGGAGAGAGAGAGAGCTGTACCACAAGTTACTAACTATTAACTTGTAGTACAGATTTCTCACTCTCTCTCTCTCCCTCTCTCTCTCTCTCTCTCTCTTTCTCTCTCTCTCTCTCTCCTTCTCTCTCTCTCTCTATCTCATATGTATGTCTAGAGTCATTTATATCATTTCAATCGCAAATTTAACTTTTTTTGTGATTTCTATAACTAAGAGAAATGGCGAAGACACATTTACAAACTCACAGGGATCGTCAGCATAAGACATAAGAAAGCTGACTTGCTTTTACAACCGAACTCAAAACTAATGCTTTACTATAAGCTTAGACTATATAAGACTATCATGAAGCAGTCTATTTGGAGGTATGCTAGCTTCATTTGGGGAATAAGGAAACTGCAAGCAATAGAAGGCAGAGTTCTAAGACGAATCATCAGTGGATATCCATTTACAAGTTACATAGACATAATGAGAGACTTTGATATCAAAACCAATTATAAACACTATACACAACACTTGAATCAGAGATTAAACATGAGACCCATCTCAAATCATACACATACGCAATCACATTCTCTGGACTAATTACTCTGGACTAATCACCATCAATGAGCTCAAACTAGTGTTTTTTGAGTTTTCAACTGAATGTCAACGCATTACAAATAAAATATGTTGACATAAATATAAAAAAAAAAATATTTTTTTGATTAAGACCTAAGATTGTCTAATTAGCAACTATATTTTAATCTAATAAGTCTACGACACTACATAAGAGCTGCTCAAAAGCTAACAACTGAATTTTATATAAAATATAAAGTGATCGAAGTAAGTAAACGGGACACTACGTTTAATAATATAAAAACTGAACTAATCAATATAGTTTAAAAAACTAAATTGGTGCTTAAACTCAATAAAATTATCAATTATAAAATATATAATATCATATCTTATATGTAATATTTAAGGTATATAGGATAGTATTAACAGGCCTAAGGAACAGCTGCTAAGCTTTAAATATGTCCAAAATATGTAAATGAATTTATATTTTATCTAGGTATTGGTGATACGTTAACGTATACGTAATATATCTAGCTGAAATGACCCTGGTGCGTATACGTAATATGAAAATATTTAAGCTACAGCGATCTACTTAAGCTTAACTGATCGTCTCCTGAAGTGAACCTGTATACGTATACGTAATATTTCATGTATATAAGAAAATACTTGAGCTACAGCGATCTACGCTTAACTGATCGTCGCTGCAAAGATCGATGCCTTACATTCAAATTTCTCATCCAACAGGAACATTCTTATTACAATTAAACAAAGGTTTTCCTTCAAAAATAACTTATCTACATTACATAGGTCTTCCATGTCGTGTAATTGGAACATAGAGCACAACTGTTTCTCTTGTGTTCCTCTACGCGATCGTTTTACTAGGGATGGTCGTAAGTTAGCCAATGCTCGCCCGACGTCCACTTGAAGTTAAAGACGCCAACATTGTAGTTAAAGAGACCCAAATGAAGTAGCGCCTCAATAGCCATGCACGCCTTAGGCACATCCTCTAAACCTTACATACTGCCAACATGCATAAGCAAAATTTCAAGTTTATAACTAAATGAAAAGTTCAAAGAAGAAACACCTTTGCGTATACGTGATATGGCAACCTAAGGTGACCCCAGTTCGTATACGTAATATTTCATATATACATAAAAAAGTATTTACACGCCTACGAATAGAGTGTAGTCAGTTCGATCAGCTGCAAGGGAATCGTCCCTTTAGGTTTAATGCGACTTTAGCGACTGATGTCATAAAAATCTGTTAGCCTGTGTATGGATGGGGTGGGGGGTGGGGGCAGAGGGTATAGCTGGGTGCCAGCATGCCTGCTTTAAATCGAAATTGGAATGATGCGAGCGCTGCTTTTATTGAGCCCAATTTAATTTGATACATACTTAAATATACAGACATGCATAAAGAGACACACACGCACACATATCCTTGCATGCTTAATCGACTTCATGCATGCACGTACTCAATGTTAATCTGTCTCTGTGTGTGTGTGTGTGTGTGTATGTAAAACCTATATTGGCTTTTATTATTGTTTTTTACACCCCGAGACCATTAAACAAAAGCGAAAAGGAATAAGAACTTTTTAAAATTGTTGCATCTGGATAACGGTCAATAAAGTCGTGTATATATATATACATATATATCGATATTATGCTCGATATAGACACCAGAAGTTGCTCAACACAAGACACAAACTCCGCTTTAACTAATGCTTCAACTGATTGAGTAATAGATCCTTAAAGCTTTTAATATGAAATTACAGCAAACTAGCGCATTTTCGTACACTACGTATACGCCATGGCAAAATGATAGCTCCACTGACTTGCCTTTGGCCACCAGCGACTTGGCAGCCACGCCCAGCTCTCAAAATCATGGCACACCACAATCATAGTCCATCCGGCCTTAGCTAAATTGGCGCATTTGCATTGCCATTAAAACTGTTCGAGCTGTTCGCTAATGAGCTCCACGCATCTTTGTCTCTAGCAATAGTTAGCAGAGTGTCTGTGTGTGTGTGTGGAGAAGGCAGCTTTTAAAGTGCTGCACCTACTTCAGCTGCACTGAGAACAATGTCTCAGTTTACATTATCCTTGCTGCACAAGACCCAAGTCTAAAGCTCGCCTCTCAAATGCTATATTTTCTCAGAACCAGCTGTCAAAATCTAAACAGCGCTGAAGTCTGCAATAACAACTGCAAATTCCCTATACTTAGGCATTCAGCTTATGGTGTTTACACACTGGCAACTGCACTTTGACTTGCTGCTCTTTGTCCATGCTGAAGATGTGGACATGCAAGCTGAGCTTATCCAAATAGAGAGAAGTATGCTTGAGCCCACACTTACATGATCTGCTGCCCAGGCAGAAGATGTAAAGCATCTAGGACATTATATAGTCTAAGTTCCTGATCCGTATTTACGTCGAGTCGTTTGCCTGTTCCTATGTAAACGAACGCTCTCGCTCGCCCATTGAGAGCTTTAACTTTGCATTGAGCCAAGTAGTTTTCCTTGCTCTAACTTGTTATTTAACGTTTTTACCAACTTTGAGCGCACTTTTTTCTAATCGGCTTACAAATGAAAACGGGGTATATTAGCACTTGTTGTTAAGTACATTAAACAATAAGCAGTTTCAGCTGAGTAAACCTGTAAAACTTTAAATTCAATTAGATGCTTTCGCTCGATAGACTTTTTAGTCGAGTATGCTGCAGTCGGTCAGAGCCGACTATTACATTCTCTCACCTGCCCCGCACTAGCCTCATCGTGGTCTCCGCACACGGCTGTCACATTAATACTTTTTGAAATTGCAATTTAACTTTTATAGTAAGCAGACAGCGCCCATGGCGCTTTGTCCAAAGCGAGTAAAAAATACACACACACACAGAGAGAGAGAAGAGGAGGAGGAGGAGAAAAAAATACAACAATATCTACGTCAGCTGGCTCCGCTCCACTTCATAGTCCTGACACTTGCTCGGCCAACTCTCCGAATGGCTTTGAGCAAATCTACTGGCAAATACGGTCGGACGGTCGGAGGCGGAGCAGGTCCAAAAGGGTTCGCGTGTGTGGGTCCAGGACCAATTCAGCGCTGCCGCCGACTATTTGCAGCTTATCAATGCCGGGGCAAGGTCCGGCAGCGGCTCGCACAACACATAAAATAACTCAACAGTTGCCAGCACAAAAGGCAGACGGAAGTGTGTGTGTGTGTGTGTGTGTGTGAGGATATGAGATAGTTATTGAAAACTTTCCCAGTCACTGCTGCAGTTTTTTTTTTCAACTATCTTTTTTCTCTGTTTGGATTTGCGATGCTGAACTGTGCAAAAATTAAAACCCTTCGCCCATGCTGAGCGGAGAATTGTTGCAAAATAGATTTTTATTCGTTTCACACTCCGTCGCATTGCATGGAGAAGTGGCGGGGCGTGGCGTGGCGCTGGCTATGGCGCTGGCTATGGCAACAAAAATTGTGTGCTGTAAATTACGTAAACCGTTTACACAGCTGCCCGGCCAAAATTGAAAAGAAATGAAGATTGAAAACCAGCGACGAGAACGTGAAAACAGTTAACCAACAACAAAAGCAACAACAACAACAACAAACACTCCAGTGACGATGATGAGGTAAATGAATGTCAGCTTAGTGGAAAAGCATTTTGTGGCGACAAAATGGAGGCGCCGCCATTTGCCAGTCTGTTTCGCAGAGCGTCAAACGTACGAAATTTGAAATGCAGCCGTCGAGCCACTGCAGATGTTAAGGACATTAAATTTTATAGCCCGACAGATGAGATTATCACAAAGCAGCATGCCGCAAACTGTTTGGATATTAATCTGAGCCATGCAACCAACTACTACTATGTGTCCAACCGGATGACAAAGTTTTCGGACACAATTACGACACACTATTGTTCCCAACTGACATTCTTTAGCTACCTACTGTCAGGCGAATGCATCTTACTAATTAGTATATTTAAAATGTTTCACTCAGCTTGATCAACTCATGTCCTTCTTCTCTGTTCGCTAAGCTCTTACTTTTCTCTTACGAAACAAAGTTTATTAAAACATGTTCGGGTGCTCTCATCGGGAGTATTCAACTAGAATATACCCTTACTAATTAGTGTATGGAGATTGTTTCACTCAGCATGATCAACTCATATCCTCCTTTTCTGTTCGCTTAGCTCTTACTTTCCTCTTGCGAAACAAGCTTTATGAATACATGTTAGCGTGCTCTCATCGGGAGTATTCAACTAGAAGATACCCTTACTAGTTAGTACATGGAGAATGTTTCACTCAGCATGATCAACTCATGTCCTCCTTCTCTGTTCGCTTAGCTCTTACTTTTCTCTTACGAAACAAAGTTTATGAATACATATTAGTGTGCTCTCATCGGGAGTATTCAACTAGAATATACCCTTACTAATTAGTATATGGAGAATGTTTCACTCAGCATGATCAACTCATGTCCTTCTGCTTTATTCGTTTAGCTCTTACTTTCCTCTTGCGAAACAATGTTTATTAAAACATGTCAGAGTGCTCTCATCGGGAGTATTCAACTAGAAGATACCCTTACCAATTAGTATATGGAGAATGTTTCACTCAGCATGATCAACTCATGTCCTCCTGCTCTGTTCGCTTAGCTCTTACTTTCCTCTTGCTAAACAAAGTTTATTAAAACATTTTAGCGTGCTCTCATCGGGAGTATTCTACTAGAAGATACCCTTACTAATTAGTACATGGAGAATGTTTCACTCAGCATGATCAACTCATATCGTCCTTCTCTGTTCGCTTAGCTCTTACTTTACTCTTGCGAAACAAGCTTTATGAATACATGTTAGCGTGCTCTCATCGGGAGTATTCAACTAAAAGATACCCTTGCTAATTAGTATATGGAGAATGTTTCACTCAGCATGATCAACTCATGTCCTCCTTCTCTGTTCGCTTAGCTCTTACTTTCCTCTTGCGAACTAAAGTTTATTAAAACATATCAGAGTGCTCTCATCGGGAGTATTCTACTTGAAGATACCCTTACTAATTAGTATATGGAGAATGTTTCCACTTAGCATGATCAACTCATGTCCTCCTGCTCTGTTTGCTTAGCTCTTACTTTCCTCTTGCGAAACAGATGTTTTTTAAAACATGATAGTGTGCTCTCATCGGGAGTATTCATCAATAATATACCCTGAGCCCTTCTTTTAGCCATACATTACTAACAACACTCACACATACACACTCACACATGGGCACGCGCTCTGCTTACTGCGCAGCGACTGCGCTTCGGCTGCATTTCGTGCTTTAGTATGTTAACTTAATTGTTGAATAACTTTTCTTCTAGATAAACTTTCTTAATCAAATTTTCAGGCATCCAGATGTGTGTATGTGCTGACGCACAAGTCTTTAGCATTTGAAATTCGTTGTGAAATTGCAAAGGGGAGGAGCCAACCGAAATCCAAAACAAGTAAGAGTGCTCTAGTCGAGACGGCTCGACTACGAGATACCCTGAACCCTGCGAAGATCCAATCTTCCCAACATTATATGCTTATTTTACATATACAAATATTGCGAGCAACGCACACACACACACACACATGCATACGCACGCACGCATAAGCACGCGCTCTGCTGACTGCGCAGCTGACGCAGCGACTGCGCTTGAACTGAAATATGCTTATTGTATGGGAAATTAAATGTTTAATAACTTTTTTTGTGGATGGACTTTCTTAATCAAACTTGCGCAGCGTAGTCATGTCATTCATATGTATGTATTTGCCAAAGCACAAGTCTCTAGTATTTGAAATACGAATTTTGCAAATTGGGGGCGAAGGAGGCGTGGCATCCAAAATCCAAAAATTATATAATGTCGGCATTCATTACACGGATCTACACAGTGAATTTGGAGTCTCTAGCTCTTACGGTATGCTTAATAGAAGAAAAGTTATCGATTTTTATCGATAATATGGAAACGGGATAAGTTATCGAAAATCTAAAAAAAACTCGTACTGCGTAGGCTATAGACGAGTATTCTCTGAAAATTTCAGATCTCTAGCTTTTGTGGTTTACGAGATCGCTGCGTTCACACGGACGGACGGACGGACGGACGGACAGACGGACAGGGCTATTTCAACTCAGCTCATCGAGCTGATCAAGAATATATATACTTTATGGGGTCTGCGATGTCTCCTTCTGCCTGTTACATACATTTCCACAAAAACATTATACCCTGATTTCCCATTTTCAATGGGTTCAGGGTATAAAAAATTCGGAATTTATGTATTCATCACAGGAACCTAAACAGTTTAGTAAATATTTCCTTCTTTTGTTGTGTTTAAGCTACGATTTTTGTCCATTATATTGAAATGGGATGAGTTATCATCAAAATAATTTATATGTATACGTCGGATCACGAATATATTATGATGAGATGCTGTGGAGTAACAGAGTAACTGCAGAGTGTCTTATTGTTACAGTAGTGTTGGTATAAGGCTGAGAGCTTGTACAGAGTTGTATTGAAAGTATTAAATAAGTTGGCAGCACGTTTCTTAGTATGCTCAAGTTGGCACGAGAGTGAGACAAATATAGCTGCTGCTGAACGTGGTTCCGGGTGTTGTTAAGTGAGAGTGAGATGGCAGATGGGCCATTCGCGCAGGGTCGTGATGGTTGTTAGTGGACATATGGAAGTGTCTAGGAGTTGCGAGGTATTCAGAGAAAAGAGCACGAAGTGGTGAAGGACAGGGAACTTGTTATGGAGCGTTGTTAATAATTAGTCTAATAAAAATGGAAACTGGTCATCCTAAGAAACTCCGAGATATATATAAACATGTTCTGCATCTGTTATACCGAAGTACATATTTTAAATTGTAAGTCTCTAGCATTTATGGCTTATGAGATCGCTGTGTTCATACGAACGGACAGACGGATATGACTATACTGACTCGGCTCATCGAGCTGATCAAGATGATGAAGAATAAATACACTTTATAAAGTCTCCCACGCCTCTTTCTGCCTGTTACATAGATTGTCACAAAACCATTATACCCTGAAATCACATTCTCAATGGGCTTAGGAATCAAAAGACACATATCATAACTCATTGTGACAAAGTGATAAATATAGTGATGCAATTTCCAAGAAAAAGTTTTTTGATATTTTATACTATTAAAATATGTTATATATCCTGAATCATAGTCACAGTCTTATATAATATAAGATCGTTACCTTATACTACAATATTCATATAAATGTCCCAAATAATTCATGATTTAATTCCTTTTGAATGCAAATCTTAAGTTAAATTTTCAATTTTTTTCCTCATGAAATGTTTCTAGCTATTCACTAAAATTTTCCCCAAATTTATTAATAAAAAAAAAAAAAAATCTGAAGACATTCATATACATCTAACAATGTCAGTCAAAACTTAACATTTATTTTATGCTGAAATGGCTGAAACACTCTCAAGGCCCGGTAATAGCGTTTTCGTAGCTCCGACTGTGGCAAAACTGGGGAAAAAAAAAAAACATCGTCATATTTTTTAATGGTGCTGCCCCGTTGCTTTTGTTGCTATTAAGGCTTCAGTGCAGGGTAGAATGAAGTTTTTAATAAAAACTGACAGCTTCTGAAGCTGGAAATAATGTCAGGCAGCAGGACAACAACAACAACAACAACAACAACAACAACGACAACAACAGCGACAAGGAAATAGAATAATGAATATGCCGTTATTTTGCTGCCTTCCCTCAGCTATTTCAAGCCATATTTAAAGAGCGGCACCTGTCATTTACATAAGCATACTTCAAACTCACAGTGAAAACATAAAGATATAAGCAGTAAGATACCCTGTACGACGACACAATCGAATACCCTGTAGTAAAATATCCATCTCTCTATCTCTCTATCTCTCTATCTCTCTATCTCTCTATCTCTCTATCTTTTTATCTCTCTATCTCTCTATCTCTCTATCTCTCTATCTTTTTATCTCTCTATCTCTCTATCTCTCTATCTCTCTATCTCTCTATCTCTCTATCTCTCTATCTCTCTATCTCTCTATCTCTCTATCTCTCTATCTCTCTATCTCTCTATCTCTCTATCTCTCTATCTCTCTATCTCTCTATCTCTCTATCTCTCTATCTCTCTATCTCTCTATCTCTCTATCTCTCTATCTCTCTATCTCTCTATCTCTCTATCTCTCTATCTCTCTATCTCTCTATCTCTCTATCTCTCTATTTCTCTATCTCTCTATCTCTCTATCTCTCTATCTCTCTATCTCTCTATCTCTCTATCTCTCTATCTCTCTATCTCTCTATCTCTCTATCTCTCTATCTCTCTATCTCTCTATCTCTCTATCTCTCTATCTCTCTATCTCTCTATCTCTCTATCTCTCTATCTCTCTATCTCTCTATCTCTCTATCTCTCTATCTCTCTATCTCTCTATCTCTCTATCTCTCTATCTCTCTATCTCTCTATCTCTCTATCTCTCTATCTCTCTATCTCTCTATCTCTCTATCTCTCTATCTCTCTATCTCTCTATCTCTCTATCTCTCTATCTCTCTATCTCTCTATCTCTATCTCTATCTCTATCTCTATCTCTATCTCTATCTCTATCTCTATCTCTATCTCTATCTCTATCTCTATCTCTATCTCTATCTCTATCTCTATCTCTATCTCTATCTCTATCTCTATCTCTATCTCTATCTCTATCTCTATCTCTATCTCTATCTCTATCTCTATCTCTATCTCTATCTCTATCTCTATCTCTATCTCTATCTCTATCTCTATCTCTATCTCTATCTCTATCTCTATCTCTATCTCTATCTCTATCTCTATCTCTATCTCTATCTCTATCTCTATCTCTATCTCTATCTCTATCTCTATCTCTATCTCTATCTCTATCTCTATCTCTATCTCTATCTCTATCTCTATCTCTATCTCTATCTCTATCTCTAACTCTATCTCTATCTCTATCTCTGTTACACTGATCAACTCATGCAGAAATGTTTTCATTCGTCCCTTTTACCCCCTTAAATCCATCCCAAAAAGGTATATCAACATATCAAAGAGCCCAAAATCCATCAAAACCCAGCTATATTCAAATCGATAAACTCTTTTGAGAAAAGTTCATAATTGACTTGAAGCCAATAAAAATTAAACTTTTTTAATTACAAAAGTTCGAAGAGGAAGCAACAGCAACAGGCTTGCGAGCAGAGAAGCAATTTGATTTGGCTTAGATCAATGTGTTCACAATTGCTTCGCAATACATTAGATTGTTGAGCGAATGTGTTGGAGTGCTGGGGCTGGAGCGAATGCAAATGTGTTCGTTAATATATACAAATAAACGCCAGCTGGTCCAGGCAATTGAGAGCCTTTGTGCAATGGCATAGGGCATTCGTGTGCGGTTATTATAAATTGAAATTATAAAACGGTCCCATCTCCAGGGACTGCAAGTCTTTTGTTTCGCTCACTGTGAATTGCCTCTAATGTGTTATCGTGTGTGCGTGCGCATACAATATGCCTCCAATACATATGTATATACACATACAAACATATATATACTATAATATTTATATAGCAAAAGTCCGACGTGGTACGAAAACTTTTTGTTCTTTGCTGTTGAATTTTAAATGGGCTTCGCCCGCGGCCAATGCTACCAAATGTAGTTACTTGAAATCCGTCTATTTGGCTTTGCCTCACTTTATTTGCCTTTGTTTCGTTGCGTTTCATTTCGATTTGTGAAGTTTCTATATACAGCACCCATTGCAATTGGCTTGAAATGGGGTATGATGGTATCATAAGTGGGAAGACAGATCACGTAGGGGCTGAGCTATTGTGGTAGCTTAAAGATGGGAGAAATTATGTTTGTATGTTGAAGATATGCCGCTAGTCTTTGACTTAGTTTCAAATCATCCAGTAAATACTTGAGTTTTGTTTGTTTTAACATATATAGAGTTTAAGTATGGACAGGAAGTGTGTACAGGGTAAGGCCTAGCTCACCAAGCTGGCTCTTTCCTGTTATTCTTGCACCTCAGCAGCTAGCCTTAAGGCAGCGAAGACAAAACTTATCGAAAGTCATTTCTAAAATCTCTTATAAAAGATATTAACTTCACTTTTGTACAGTCTTCTCAGATAGTTTCGATCAGGTCAAGGGGGCTCAATCTTACTGCCTGTTCAGCTCATAGTTTTTCTCACATTTCTCTTGCCTATGCACATTTCTTTTACTATACATTCTATAAGGAATATATACTCTTATATCAGACTGCTTAAAGAGCAAATTGACCGACCAAAAGATGTACCAACTCAACCACATTCAACAACTCAAACACACTGTGCACTTTATGCTGGTTATAAAAGGCATACATACATACACACATGTATGCATACACACACACTTACATATATATAGCAATTAATTTAATGGCATTTTGTAATATTTATTAGTCGAACGTTTAAAAATATTCCACTTGAACAGTTTTTCACATTCGACGACGAGCTGCGAGCTGCCGCAAATTTGTTGTCAACATCATCCATCAAATGTCTTTGAGTATCTGTATCTGTGTCTCACTCTCTCACTCTCTCACTCTCTCTCTCTCTCTCTCTCTCTCTCTCTCTCTCTCTCTCTCTCTCTCTGTGTGTGTGCGTGTGTTTGTTTGTATATGTGTGAATGCATGATATGTTTGTAGGTGTCACGTTTCACGCAGCTTTGCTATAGATACTTACACAATCACTTATGTATGTTAATATGTACTTTGAGACTGCAAAGAGAAAGAAAAAAAAAACTATGTACATTATCCAATTTGAGGCAAGTAAATATATCAAATAATACATATTAAAGTGTATAAGTTTATGGTTTAACTGCTTATTTACAATATAAATCGGCAAACGGGTTTATATAGATTGAAGCTTTTTGGAAGACAGGAGAAGATAAATAAGGCTGAGTGCAGCGAGTCTCTACACGTCTTGCTCTTTCTCACAGCAATCTCAGACTATGCTTATTTGCCACGTCAGCTACAGCACATTCTCGTCTGTCAAAGCCGTCAGAGACACGCACGAGTTTAATGTTCACTAATATCCCACTCAAAAAAATTATACAACACTCCTTCTAACACTGATATAACTATCGATAAGACACTCTATTTCAATACTTTTTATATGTCCGACATATATATAAATGAGGAATATTTGTTAAGTCGTAAGTAACACACCTAGCTTCCTGTGCAGGTGGCGTAATGGAGATGCAAGCATATCCTTTTTTGGAAGTTGTCTTATCGAAGATGAAAGGACTTTTCTACAATTTTCGATAGTTTTGATTCCCATTCCTTGGACGTTACAGTATGACAATGCTACCATATTGCCATGGTTGAGTAGCAGTGTCATTCACTGGTCATGAACCTTATTGAAAACATTTGGGAACTTTTTTCTAGGAAAACTCTCGAAGGTGGCCAACTCTGCTACCTTAGATGAAGCAATTAGAAATGGTCAATCAACCATTTCGCTTAGTAAAATTTATAAATATTTCAAAATATTTTTTAATAAGAAAGTACTTAATGCTAAATACTGTTAAATTAATTGTTCTTTATTGTTTAAGTTACCAGCACCTTAAAATTTTGCTTTATATAATTTTTTTTAAATAAATCAACAAACTATAACACTTAGCTACCAAATACAAATACTCTGAGTCCGACTAGGACACATGAGATTTACAAAACAACAGTACATTAATATTAACATTTCACATTAACATTAACACATTAACATTAACGCATTAACATCAACATCATCCCATGCCCTAGCTGTAATGCAACGATAGATCTCACTATTCAATATATCTTCAGCAACTGTACCGCAACTTCCCACCTTAAAACCTTCTATATCAGTTGCCCCATATTGATACTTGCTAGCCCAACCCCAGAAAACATCTCCAAATTGTTCAATTCCTCAAAATCACAAACTTCGACCACCTCATCTAATTCTCAAATATGTATAGAATGTATATAATATAATTCAAGAAATATAATATAATATGTTATATATAATTAGGAAAATTTCAAGCCGAAGGCCTCAGCAGCTAGCGCTTTAGAAATAAGTTAGAATTTCATTTAATTTATAAAATAAATATAAAAAAATTTAAAATCAGTTTTAGTAGCTAAACCTATTCAGATGAGTCAAAACTAATGCGCATTTATTGTTATATTCTTATATTATTTTATAAAAATTATTATTTTTATTATTATTATATTTTATTATGTGATAGTATTAGTCTGTTATGTACATTTCTGTAGTCTGAAAACTTAATTTTATAAAAATTATTATTATTATTATTATATTTTATAAAAATTTTATAAAAATGAAATTTTCAAATTACAGAAATTTACATGACAGACTAATACTATCACATAACAAAATTTATTTCATACAAATCAGAGTTTTCGTTGAAGAGTTAAAAGTTTTCTAATTTTTGATAGAAATTACACTGTTTCAGTTGTAAATCAGCAAAAAGTCAAGCAAATTTTTGGCACGTCCTCACTTTCAGGGGTAGACAAAGATTATGGTCGCTGACCATGGATGTTTCAGCCTCTTACAAAATATGAGTAAACGACGACGAATGGCTGCAAATCAGTGTCAACTATACAATGGCTCTCGAGCTCACCAAACGCGAATCCAATTTATTACCGGCAGGTCATATAGCGAAGGTCATAATCAAGGCAAAAGGTGATCTTATCGAATCTAAGTGAATTGATTCTGAATATTTAATTATTTTCGCACGTGCTACGCCTTGAAATAAACAAAAATCAGTTTCCAAACCGACAATATTAGCTTTTGAATAGGTTATACTTCGAGTGCCCAATTCCAGTACATTCCAAATATTCTCTCTCTAGCCATAGAGCATTATAATCACACCTAATTTGAGAGCCCTCCTAGAAGGCTTAACCCAAAATCCAAACTCTTTACAAATGATAAAAGTAAATGTTTCAACTTGAAAGTTTCAAGTTGGAATTTGCACAAATGATTCAAAGACATCTTCAGGTAATTGTTCATGTTTGTGGAGCTTTGAACTTTAGCTGGTAGCTGGTCGGTCAGACACAATTAAACGCGTTGTCCAAGCAATCGTTGAAGTTGGGGGAGGGCGAATGCTTGGCAACTCGTCTGCCATGTTGGCCAAATCAAACAAGTTAAATTGAATTAGATGTTGTTTAAAGTTCAAGACCGGACAAAGTCAGTGGCTGCTTTGATATCCTTTAAGTCGGCAGGACTTTAGCATTGTCTATTTACTTTGCCTGTTTCAGTGCGTGTACTTTTGTGCGTGAGTGTATTGCAGGAAGGAACAACAATTCGGCGACAGCTGCAAATGAATAAGGAAAATAATTTCAAGATGATAACTGAGGCAAGCGTTTAGCGCCTTTGCAATTTCTTTGAAATTTGCTGCTTATGACACGCATCACACGCCCACACGCCCACACGCCCACGTTGTTGGGCTTGGCTTAATTTTCAACTTCCAGTTTTTATCTGCGATGTTTTTCATTATTTTTGTTTTTTTTTTTTTTTGTTTTCTTGCTGCCTGCTTGGAGCAGCCGTTGCAGCACTCAGCGAGTGGATAGAGAGGCGTCCTGCAGAAGTTGTGTCTGACAAATTAGGTAGCAAAACACAAATATATATGTGTATGTATACACACACACACACACACTCACACACACAGTTTAATTGATGAGCATAAGGGATGTAAAGTGAGT
Organism: Drosophila nigricruria; assembly: GCA_037075265.1. NCBI lineage: Eukaryota > Metazoa > Arthropoda > Insecta > Diptera > Drosophilidae > Drosophila > Drosophila nigricruria. The sequence continues at coordinate 5,153,053 of JBAMCI010000206.1, read as the reverse complement.
TGTTTGCGTGTCAGTTGCTTGACTATTTCATCTTGAAGTGCGCACTTCACTCGAGTAATTTGCCTCAACACACGCACCCACACACACACACACACACACACACACACACAGGAGCATCACAGTGGCTGCCATTTAGATACACGCACGTGCTTAGATGTGCTGACATTTAGATTGAAAAACGAGACCCAAAAGCGAAGGCAACATATAATCGAAAAATGCCAGACGTAATAATACAAAGCAATGTTTTCATACGACTGCCGCCAGAGGGCGTTGCAGGTGCGCGTTTAGTGTATATATAAGTAAATATATATATATATATAAATGTGTGTGTGTGATTGTGTGTGTGTGTGTGTCGCAGTCAGTGCGTGTGGCAAGTGAAGTGAATTGAAGCGTATGCTAAATTTTTATTGAAGTGCATACAAACAAACTGGCTCCAAGGCAAAGCCACGACCAAAGGCAGTTTCACTGGCAACGGTGAAAGGCTGTAGCAACGGCAAAGGCAATGGCAAAGGCAAAGGCAACGTCAACGGACCGTCGCACTGTTGACAGTGTTGACGGTTTTTGGGTTAGGCCAACGTCTCACTGCGCGCTGGTAATTTTCCTCTGTGTCACAGCAGCAGCAGCAGCAGCAGCAACGGCAAAGAAAATATAAAAGCAAAAATTTACCGGGAAGCAGCTGACTTAAACACAATTTAAAACGTTGCCAAAGATCGAGCAGCTTTACCTTTAGACTGATAGAAGATTAAATACTCTATATATAAACTTCAAGCAGCAAACTGATAGTTGGAATAGCTCAAGTTGAGACTCAAAATGTTAACTATAAATGCTCAAAAGCAACCTAGGTCTATCATTGCCTATTCAAATAAGAAATCAAATCAATCACCTATCATTGAGTGTTATATGATATGCCATATCTACCTTTAATCTAGCACTTACAGGGTATAGGCAGGTCGTGTGGCTGCAGTGGACGAGGAGAGCAACACAGAAGTTGAGTTCAAACACTCAATCATTTTTACACCCCAGCTACGGCAACAACAGCAAACATTTGTTGTCAATACACACACAAGCACACACTGATACACACACACACACACAGTGTTGACAAGGCAGAGGCAATACAATAATAACAAAGCAGCAACCACCCGCAACAACAACAACAACAGGTGCAGTCTACCGTATTTGACTATAAATAAATTTTAAATATTTTTTTGCGAGCGTTTGGGCGAGCGCCCTGGAACATGGGTGGGTGTGGCCAATGCCACCAACTAAAACAAAATGGCTGACATTTTTAGCTTCCTAGAAATATGTTGTGTTTGCATGTGTGTGTGTCTGTGTGTGTGTGTGTGTGTGTGTGTGTATCAGGTGAAATTCTGTAACCTATCGAAAAATAAATTAAAACCAATCAAAAAACGCGCCACATTCACGCAGCTGTGGCTGACCAACAGTTAGATACCCTGTAGTATAAACTGTTGCCAAAGGCACTTGAAATATAATTCTCAGCTAAGCAACCCCATTTGCAAGTCGTAAGCAGCAGCAAAATGTAATTGATTCTTGTTCTGAGTTGGCCAACTCTCGCAATTAAATACAGTTTTTTGCATGATTAGATTATTGTATCAATTGGGTTAAAGCCACAACAAATTCAGTTATTGGCCAACACTTGGAGCAGAGCGAGCCATGGGCACCTGGGCCTGGACCTGGCCTGCCATGAATATTTATTATTAAATTCAAATATATATATATATATATATATATAGAAAACATAAATAATGAAAAATCAATACAAACTTATTTATATACGGATTCGTAAACATTAAGTGTTGAGGCAAACGGGCAGCTGCTGCTGCAACGAAATTGTATCTACACACAGCTATGCAGGTTGAGTAATGAATGCGTATACTTAATATTACATACAACAATAGTTGATGATGAAATGGATATCCTGTTCAATATATATACTCATTAATGCTGGCAGTAATTGTGGAAGAAATGGAGCTGCCTTTGTGCCAGAGTTCTTATAATCTTGGCTATGTAATAGATTAGATATATATTTATATCTATGATATATATCCTGATACATGATTTTCGAAAGCAAGAGCATACCATCAAACTGCAATAACTCACAAGTTGCCGGCTCAGACTTTCCCTTAAGCCATCAAAGTTCCAGCTGGCTAACGTGCCTAATCACTCAGCCCAGCCCGATGGCCGTTAAGTCTTGAATTGAGCGCCAAAACGTGCCTCTGCCAACTTGGCTGTCTTACTGTCGTCCGACCTCAATATTATAGCAAATATGTGGTTAGATGCTTGGCACTCACTGAATATCTAAATCTAGAAGGCAACACACAGCCGAAATGGAACTTGTTAACAGTCACTGAATTCCATAAGGAAATTATATGATTCGTTGCCCAGGAGAGCTGAACGAGGTCATACTTAAGCGAGGCAGGCTCAATGTTTTACTAATTTTTGTATAAATAAGTAGAGAATTAGAGAAATTTAAGAAATATATATATATTTTCGCCTTGATTTTAGATAATTTTCTCATGCCATTTGATATTTTCAATTGTCACGAAATGAAAATAATTTTCTTTTCTTAAATTCTTTCAAACTCCCTTCAAATATTTGCTATAAAGTTAAGATTCTAACTATTATATATATTCTTTTTTTTCTGATTCTCTGATTTATCTCTTACTAAAACATATCTTTCAATGAAAAGTGTTTCATCTTAAACAGAACTTATAATCATAGAAAACACGAGTCTTAAGTCTTGAGAAATACGTTCAAGTATTTCTAATGAAATTTACAATGAAATTAGAGAGGGTTTGCCTTTTAATTTGGACAACACTGAGATGATAGCATTGGCAACTGCGAGCTTAAGAATCCTGAATATATGAAATTTATCATTTATTTTATTTATTAATTTATTATGTACACTTGATTTGAAAATTTGATGTATTACACAAGTGTAAGTGCTTAATATGAATAAGTTAAGAGTAAGAAAGGCCCTTGAACCTTTCATCTTAGACTTATTGTACATAAACTAAAAATTCATTGTAAGAATATAATGAACATAAACATAAGGGGGAAAAACTTACATAAAAAAAGCCCATAACATTTTTTTATTAACTTTTATTGGAGTAGCTTTTTCCGATTGATATTTGACTAGCTTAAATCGACTGATATTTAGGTTGAAGCTTAGGCAAAATTCGGTGTGGCAAACCTAAGCCCTTCACAGTCAGCTCTAAAACAAAAGAATATATTTAACATTCAAGGCATCAGATATGTAGCTTTACACCTTTCTTATACGAACTTATAGAATCAGCGAGAAGCAATACACATTTAGCAATACACATTTTGTGGCCTTATTAAATCAGCCTTCACACATCAACTGACATCAACTGCATCATATAATATAGTAAGGCCTAAAAACTTTAATGAAATTTAATAAATAATAATGAGACTCTACTTTTGCTAATCGAAATCGGAATCTTAAGCCAGAGTAAGCTTAGCATGGTCAGTCCTTCGATATATTCTAACCAAAACATTACGCAATATCAATGAGACTTTTTCTGCCCTGTGAAGGACCGCTAAAGCACCTAAAAAAATTCTCCTTGAGCTCAAAAAAAAACATTTTAAAAAGTCTTTATCTGTAATCAATCTAAGGCTATCTCACTTCAGCTTTAACCTCTTCCTTTGGCCAGTTTCTTATGGGCAAAGAAATATTTTGTAACACTTAAGAAAAGCTTTGAAGAAGCAGTTATTTCAGAGATGTTTTGGAATTCTTTTATACATCTAAGGTATGTATTTTAATAATGAGACTACTTTTGCTGATAAACATCCTAAAATTAAGTCAGAATAAGCTTAGCTTGTCAGGCCTTCAATATACTGAGACCAAAATATGAAGCAATATTTTTGATACTTTTTATACCATGAAAAGGATCGCTAAGACTCCTCATCTCGAAAAAAGCCTTTTTTAATTTAAAAAAACTTTTATCTGTAACCGATCAAAGGCTATTTCACTTTAGCCTCTTTTACCTCTTCCTTCGGATAGTTTCTTTTAGGCAAAGAAAGATTTTGTATACATTAAAGAAAAGCTTTGAAGAAGCATTAGTTTTAGAGATATTTTGGAATTCCTTTATAGATCTAAGGTATAGATCGAAATCCCAATCTTAAGACAGAGTAAGCTAAGCATGTCAGGCCTTCCGATGTATTCTAATCAAAATATGAAGCAATATCAATAAGACTTTTTATATCCTGATAAGACACCTGAAAGTATTCTACTTCAGCTCCAAAAAAAACCTTTTTAAATTTTGGAAAAATCTCTATCTGTGACCGATCAAAGGCTATTTCACTTGACCTCTTACCTCTTCCTTCGGATAGTTTCTTTTAGGCAAAGAAAGATATTTTAATACTTAGGAAAAGCTGTTTTGAAATTCCTTTATATAACCAAGCCATAGCTATATTATTGCTTTTATATACAGTTGCAGTAGCTCAGTCTCAGAGCATATCTTGTTAGCTAAGTAATTCCAGCTTGCAGTCACTTCATTAGCTTTAACGAAGCGGAAACCACGTAGTCCAGCAGCATCTTCACATCGCGGGGATTTGCAATTTTTCTATTCACTATTGTTGTTGTTGTTGTTGTTGTGGTCTTGGTGTATTCAATTGAATTGAATAAAATTGCAATTTGATTGACATATTCAATGAAACGGGTTGCAAGAGTGGCGCATGCTGGCCTCAGTCAATAAACACCTGAGAGTCGAAACACTAAAGACTGAACTAAATTTCTAACAAGACTAGAAAACGACAAATATTTGTGTGGGAACAGCAGCTGCCTGAAAATGTTTCTATTTTAAGAGAATATTATTTATGGTCAGATATTTGCAGAACTAATTTGCTGGGGATTCACGCTATAATAAAGATGAAATTAAATATTCAGTTTTGAGTTGAGTTCAGTTCGATGTGCCATGTGCCATGTGCCATGCAGAAAGCCAACTGATTTGCATTTGAGTTGCCTGTTTTTGTTTGCTTCTGGCCATTTTAATTGAATGAATATTAAAGTTTGTGCATTATTCATGTTATTTATGCATTGTCAATGCCAGAACCAAGCAAAACAAATCAACTGCAATAACAACAAGTCTCTAATAAGTGCGGTCAATTTAATTTACAAATTGCCAGCTAGACACAAACAACTCTGCTCTGACAGCTGGCCAATTTCATAAACATTGCTTACAAGCTGGGCCAACATACATATGCCCCAAGACTCTTCTCAAATCAATGTTTCAGGTTTAAGTCTAGATTATTGAATGATGCCATCAACATGCATAAGACTCTTCATTCGATTTGAGTAACATTTATATTGCATGGAGTGTTGTTGTAGCATCTCTCTCCCTCTCTCTCTCTCTCTCTCTCTTTAATAAACAATTCAGTATTAAAGGAAAATCAACTCACGTTGTGTCAACAAATAAACAATTTGCATTGTTGTGACAATGTCGTGTGACTTCTATGAGCCATTCCAATATCAACAGTTGAGTGTGTGGCTGTGTGTGTGGCTGTGTGTGGGCGTGTGTTGCGTTTGTGCTCACTTCGACATTGTGTAGATAGCTGGTGTGACCTTGCACACCCACACACACATACACAAGTGCTGCCGAGTGTCAGCCAAGCGTTCTAGAGCACACCCTTTTCGACACTTTTCAACACTTATGGCGCATAGTTCAAGTGCACACACATCCACACACAGACAGACAGAGAGAAGCATGCAACAGATATAGCACGAATGCTAGAGAAACAAACCTACTTCTTTAAATAGACAACATTACGCTCCAGCTGCGCTCGCTCGCCTTTGTTGCTTTGCCTGTTTTCTCTGAGCACTTAATGGCTTTGCGTCCTGCCACAAACACTTATTCATTAATGTCGCCAGCTGCCCAACAGCCTCGAGGCTCACTCGACTTTCGACTTCTAGTCACGTGTAGCGCACCTCTATACTAACCTAACGAAATATCCCCCATAGAGAATTACACCCACACAAGAGCTTAATCGAAGTGCAGCTGCTATTTGAAGCCATTAAAGCAACTCAAACTGAGCCAAAGAAACTCTTTTCATTTGGAAACTTTAACAAATTTACATTTATATAAACCAAACTAACTTGAAACTTACTTTTAACTAGCTTTAAACTTGAGTAAAATAAACAAAGAATTACAATTGATGACTACAAATATGCAGAGATAGACAGAGACAGAGAGACAGAGAGAGAGAGAGAGAGAAAGGGAGAGGGTAAGCGAGCGAGCCGAAAATTAAACTTTCGCTCATAAAAACTTTGAAGCGCACTTTTTCCGCGGAAATAGTTTCGCTAAACTTTTTCCATTTACATTTCACACAGATCTTTAAGACCGAGTTTAGATTAGCTACAAAGTTTCATTCGCCACAAATTTGCCATTTAACAAGCCCTGGCACACACACACGCACACACACACGTCTCTCTCGTCCTGGCTTATTCAATTATGTGCCATAATGCAGCAGCTGCAGGGCTAGCGCAACATATGCAGTTGCTCTCAGTTCTCAGTTCTCAGTTCTCAGCAAAATTGTTGTGCGACTTCTTGTCGAACAGATTTGCATGGCAGGCAAGCCAAACTTTCAAGAGTTCGAGCTAATAAAAATTGCTTTGCTGTGGCTGCATTGGGGACTGGCTTCCCCCAGGGGCTTGAGTCGCAACAAAGGGTGCGCTGCAATATGAAATGCATTTTGCGTCAATTGCGCCAAGCAGCTGAGGCATCCGAAGCCACACTTAGCCCAGGAGCCAGAGCCCAGTGTAGGCCCACGACAAGTTTTGCCGTGCTCTGTTCCCCGAGGCAAGCCAATCAATGCAGTGGAATGCAATGATTGCCACGCACACAGAGAGTGAGAGAGAGAGAGAGAGGGGGAGCAGCATTGGCAACTTGGCTAAAGTACGCACTGAAAGTTTTCGCAAACAAGCAGCTAGTTTATATTTGCAGAACCTTGATTTGGATTTCGATTTTGATTTTGATTTTGATTTTGATTTTCATTTTGATTTTGTGGTGCACGTGCCACCTTAATACAAAGCAGAGGCTGGGTCAAGCATACAAAAAGCAATTTGAATCATTGTTCACTCTCCCACACACACACACTCACAAACAAACAACAAAGCAACAAAATAAGCAGAAAGAAAGAAATAGAATAAGAACAACAAATAGGATTTCTCGAGTGTTTGACCAGAAGCTGTGAAGAGCCCATAAATGAAAGTTGGTGTCGAATGTGCAAATACAGCTGGAACAGCTGCTGCCACAGCTCTTTAAGACTAAAGCTCAATATTTCAATCATTTGTGGGAGGAAGTCTTTAGTTTGCAATTTACTTTTTATACCCTGGGAAATCAGGGTATAATGTTTTTGTGAAAATGTATATAACAGGCAGAAGGAGACATGGCAGACCCCATAAAGTATATATATTCTTGATCAGCTCGATGAGCTGAGTTAAAATAGCCCTGTCCGTCTGTCTGTCCGTCCGTCCGTCCGTCCGTCCGTCCGTCCGTTCGTATGAAGGCAGCGATCTCGTAAACCACAAAAGCTAGAGATCTGAAACTTTCAGAGTGTAGTCGTGTGTAGCCTACGCAGTACGAGTTTTTTCGATAGATTTTCGATAACTAATCCCGTTTCCTTATTATCGATAAAAATCGATAACTTTTCTTTCTTTTTGCATACCGTAAAAGCTAGAGAATCCAAAATTACTGTATAGATCCGTGTAATGAATGCGGTGATTTTGTAATTTTTGGATTTTGGATGCCACGCCCTCTTCGCCCCCAATTTGCAAAAAGCGTATTTCAAATACTAGAGACTTGTGCTTTGGCAAATACACACATGTTAATGACATAATCACGCTCTGATAGTTTGAATAAGAAAGTCCATCCACAAAAAAAGTTATTAAACATTTAATTTCCCATACAATAGGCATATTGCAGCCCGAGCGCAGTCGCTGCGTCAACTGCGCAGTCAGCAGAGCGCGTGCATATGCGTGCGTGCGTATGCATGTGTGTGTGTGTGTGTGCGTTGCTCGCAATATTTGTATATGTAAAATAAGCATAACATGTTGAAGAGATTGGCTCTTCGCAGGGTTCAGGGTATCTCGTAGTCGTGCCGTCTCGACTAGAGCACTCTTACTTGTTAATATTTGATGTGGAAATTCTTAACTTTTATTTTGTATACAATTTTGAGCATTTGCAGTTCTTGCTCGTTGAGTTGGCAATGTTAGAAAATCATTCACAAACAGATTTCGTTATTAAATCTCAGGTAAATACTCATGCATTTACCTGGAATTCAGTAGTCGAGATGCCCTTGGGTTGTTATCTCAATAACTTTCTTACTACGAAGTCTTAGTTCTAGTATATTACAAACGATGCAAAACTAACTTAAATAACATCTGAGTTATTTCTTGTTAATTTTTCATAATAGTTAAATAATTTTTATAAGAATTTGCCTTTAAGCTGATTGTGTGAATATTTTCTAATACAAAATGCGCTCGCTTGCCTTTGGCTGGCTTCATTCGCTTTGGTTCTGTTGCCAGGAACTGCAATCAGAGAACTCTCAACAGATTACGACTTGTCAAAAGTTGAAATGCGAAGACGATTCAGTAGTCAAAAGTCCAAGTCTGAAGTAGATAGGCGAGATTTTTTGTGTAGCTTTAAGTGGATGCATTCACTTTTAAGACACTATAATTTTAATTTCTTTTTTTATACCCTCGATGAACTAAGTCGATATAGCTCTGTCCGTCCGTCTTTCCATCTGTCCGTCTGATCGTATGGTTGAATGCGTCGATCTCAGAACCTATAAGAGCTAGAGTCTTGAAATTTTTATGGAGGCTTCTGTATTGCACGCGCAGATCGAGTTTGTTTTAAAAATTCGATAACTTTTATCGTTTTAATGTTATCGATTAAAAACGAAATCGAAATCAAGTTCTTAAATTATATCTCGTACATTTTTGGAGCTAGAGTCTCCAAATTTTGCAATTAGTTTAATGTGTATTTAATAAAATTTTGATTTTTGTTATATTTTGGATAACGTCTCCCTTTCCCACTGAATTTGCAACGTATTTCAAATACTAGAGACTTGTCCTTTGGCAAATATACTTATATAAATGACATAATCATTCTGATCATCTGAAAGTTTGATTAGGAAAGTCTATCTACAAAGAAACTTATTCAACAATTAAGCTCTTCTGTAGCCCAAGCGCAGTCGCTGCGCCAACTGCGCAGTTAGCAGAGCGCATCGTTATGCGTGCGTGCGTATTTGTGTGTATATGCGTGTGTGTGTATATATGTGTGTATGTGTTGCTCGTAATCTGTATATGAAAGAAGCGTAGAATGTTTGTAATATCGGCTCTTCGAAAGGTTCAGGGGGATGTCCTAGTCGAACAGCCCCGAATAGAGCTTTCTTAATTGTTACTTTTGATCTTGAATAACTTCTCTGTCCCTTTAAAAGTTCTCCCCATCAGATATTATATCAGCTGGCGAACGCTTTTTCCAATTCTCGAAACCCCTTAAAATCAATTCAAAATCAATCTTCCTACTCTAATTCAACTGCTCCTTTGATGCGGTTGTTATCTACTCAATCGTAGCCTCTTCCTTTCATGGACCTCTTCAGTTTCGGAAACAAGTATGGGCCATAGGTGGTTGCGGCGACATCATTATGTAACCCAAAATTTAACGATTTAAATTCGCTTTGTGATTAAGAGTAAATCCAATTGAAATAAAATTCTGCGGGTTCAAAGTCAATAAAGGAATTGCAATTGCAATGCTGCAACGCCATAATGAGCCAAAAAATATTGTGGCTTTATTATATTGTGTTTAAAATATCTCTGGTACAGTAAAGAACCCAAAGGACGACTTTGTAAATGTCATTTAACACAAGCTATTGATTTTCGCACTTTGTGGCCAGGTGAGTGTTGGGCGTGGCCTGTTGATTGAGGTGAGCTCGAGTTGAGCTTCAGTTTCAAGCTTTAACACCAGCGAACGTAAGGGAGATATGTATTGCACAGAACCAATATAATATATTTCACTTTGTGAACAGCATACAACAAAAAAACATACAAAACAGAAAACAGAAAAAAGCATCCATCTGGCAGATACCCTGGATGAACACTCACCTTGTCTGTGTGTGTGTGTGAGTGTCGACAATTGTCCTTGGAGCCTGTTGGCTGTTGCCTGTTGCCTGTTGTTATGTATCTATTGGAATAAATGCCTTATGCCCGTCTGTTGCGTCAGAGCGTGCAGGGTATGAAAGGCAAACAGTACTGTATCCTTTGACAATTGTCAACTGTAAATGATATTTTTACTCTGCGGCTGCGGCTGCTGTTGCTGCTGCAACTGCTGCTGCTGCTGTTGCTGCTGTTGCTGTTGCTGCTGTTGCTGCGGCTGCTGTTGCCACCTATAAAAATGCGGCAAATACAGACTGTATGCCGTAAATATTGGCACGCTTTGCATGGCCATTTCCGCCAGCGGCTTTTCCTATGTGTGTGTGTGTGGCTGTGGATAAGGGTGCGGGCTTTGTGTATGTGTATGTGTGTGTGGTTGAATCTGCCAGGCTGCCTGCCTGCCTGCCTGTTGGCCCTGTTTGAACACCCTCCGCTCTGGCACTGGCTCACTTAACTTTCGAATTGTTTTTCCTGGCTCTTGTTGATGCCACTTCGAGCGTAAAATATTTGGCCAGCCGGCCAAACTGGCTGCCATAACAGCCGCCCAGGGCTAGCAACGGCCAACAGTGTAATTAACGTACAGCAAAAAAAAAAACAACAAAAACCTGCAAAATAAAAATAAAAATAAAAAGGGCAATAATGTGTCAAATTAGGCGTGCCCGAAACAACAAGCGCCAAATTATTCAGCCCCAAAGCTTAAAGCTAAAATATCCAAATGAAAGCAAGTCCTGCAGCTACTCAGCAAACTAGTTTAGATCGTTAGTAATAATGAGTATTCATAGACATGAATATATATAGATGATGTTTATGATTCAGTTTATCAAGCGATATCTTTGCCTGTTCAGTCCCAGTCTCAGGTCACGAACTGAATCTTTGCTAGCTGTACGATCGATTAGTTCTTATGTTTGCCAATCTTGCAACAAATTTTAAAGGAATAGAACTGAAAAGAGGTTTTTCTAGTGGGGACTGCTCGACTTGAAAATACCTCGAACCGCGACCAAGCTGCGTTTTTAAACTTACTCCATAGCTTGAATCTACAAATTTCAAGTCTCTTGCTCTTACATACAGACTGAGGAACAGACAGACTGAGGGACGTACAGAGGTAACTCGCCTCAGCTTGTCGTCTTGATCAAGATTAAATGCATACTTTATGGGATCTGGGACGTTGAGTGGGAGCTCTGCGCACAAATCTTTGCAAAAATCTAAATTTTGATGGACACAATTCGGCAATTGTTTGAATGAATCTGATAGAGAATCCATCAGAGAGACAGAATCCAAATGGATGTATGGATCTGAGAAAGATTTTATCAGAAAGACAGAATCCAAATGGATGAATGAATTTGATAGAATACCCATCAGAGAGCCAGAATCCAAATGAATGTATGAATCTGATAGAGAATCCATTAGAGAGCCAGAATCCAAATGGATGAATGAATCTGATAGAGTATCCATCAGAGAGTCAGAATCCAAATGGATGAATGAGAGATTTCATCAGAGAGCCAGAATTCAAATACTTTTTCAAATTGTATGAAAGTAGAAAGTAAATAGAGGCTTTCAAACTTGTAAAAATGATTATCAAAATAAAAAAACCCAAAAAAATATTAAGAATATTCTATTTTCCTACTAAATAGCAAGAATATCTATAGCATAAATAGCTGATATTTTGGCATCGTTGAAAAGATTTTCCTATTTACAATATATTATTTAAATTAGTAAAACTTTGCTCCATCATAATTTTTATGTTTGGGTATTTAAATGAAAGGCGTACTTAATTTGATTTAATATAAAGCTTACAAATCTAGTGTAGATTCTAGACGGACTATATTATCGACAGGCATATCGAATAAGAGATGGGCAACAAGATGTATTAGTGATATCGATTGATGTGGCTGTTAGTATTTTATGTTGATATTATTTTACGTATATAAGAATAATTTTATTAGAAAGCTTGCTTTATGTCAATAGACTTATATATTTTAAAGGCTTTGTTAGCTGCAGTAGAATATTATTAGAAGTCTTGGGTGTACTGTGCGTTGCAATGCCAGCTAGAGTGAAACTATGTTATCGATTAAACGTTTAATAGAGAGTAAACTCAAACTCTAAAATCTAAAAAAAACTCGTACTGCGTAGGCTATAGACGAGTATTCTCTGAAAATTTCAGATATCTAGCTTTTGTGGTTTACGAGATCGCTGCGTTCACACGGACGGACGGACGGACGGACGGACGGACGGACAGACGGACAGACGGACAGGGCTATTTCAACTCAGCTCATCGAGCTGATCCAGAATATATATACTTTATGGGGTCTGCGATGTCTCCTTCTGCCTGTTACATACATTTTCACAAAAACATTATACCCTGATTTCCCATTTTCAATGGGTTCAGGGTATAATAAAACCAGAGTAACACAGAGAAAGAGATACATAAAAGCAGCTGCAGCAGCAACAAAAATTTAAAGAAAATTATATATTAAATTCAATTTTGTTATAACATTTTTTCAATATTTAATAATTAATTTTAATATTTTTATTTAATGTTTTTTTCTTGTTGTATTTATACAATATATTAAAAATTGTTAAACTAAACCAAACAAAATAATATAAATAATAAACGTAATGCTATCTAAACACCTAAACCTAAACTGTGCTGCACCCTGTGAATGTAGCACCCTGTGCATACATTAACTTTAAGACTTTAAGAATTTCTAGTTTATGTACATAAATATATAAATTTATTGTACTGCCAAAGTCAGCCCTTGGCATTTATTATCCACTTCCAAAAAAACCTTTCGATTCCTCAAAATTTAATAAAATATCTAAAAAAAAAAGACAAGCAAATTCACTCACTTCATCTACGGAGTATGATTAAATAGTGCAAATCCATTGGCTCAGAGAGGCAGGCAAATGCTTTTCTCAGAATGCAGAGTTCGTCTGCTGAAACGCATCTTAAACGAATCAGCAAATGTTTGGCTCACAGATGCTCTTTCAACCAGCTGGCACTCCCAGCCATTGGCCTCGCCGCCGCCCCGTTCCGGAGCGAGCTATAATATAATGCCAACTACTTTGTACTGAGGTGCTCTCCAAGCGCACTCCACTAAATTGAACATTTTGTGTTTTTATTTTATTTTATTATTTGCTGTTGCTGTTGCTGCTGCTGTTGCAGCTGCAACTTGCCAAGTGCCCTATAGGTTTTCAACCTTTTAAAGTCCTTCTATCTATCTCTATGGGCGAGTTAGAGGGAGGGCGAGAGAGGGAGGGCGAGTGAAGGGCAGAGAACTGCGCTCTGCTGACTATTTGAGCAATTCGTCTTTAAATATTTATATCTATTTGGCGAGTGGCTGCCGCTGGACCAAATAGAAGTAAGAAATAAAAGTAAAAGTGTTTAATTGATGCCACTGGGCCATTAAAAATGCAAAGTATCCCTAACAAATTCACTTTGTGCTTCAAAGTAATGAAAATGCTAAAGAACTTGGCACATTTCTTTCTCCATCTCCATCTCGTTTCGTTTCGTTTTTTTTTCTATTTGATTATAAAAAGCTAATCTCACAAAACCATTTGCGCAAGCTTCAAGCTTCAGTTTAAGTATGAGCATGTTCTGCATTGCAAAGTCTCTAAATAGTCAAAGGAAAATACTTCAAAGCAGACGAAGCTTAACTACAAAATACCCTTTAAGTAGCAAAGTCATAGTATTAAATCATTTTTGAATATATTATATATGTAGTTAAGAGGTGATTATGAGTTGTAAGAGTTGGGCTTGTCTCTCCCTGTGCTTCATTCTCCCCCTGCAGCTAAGCAAATGAACTATACAGAGAGAGAGGCATTGTTAAACTCAAGCCAAAACTGAGCAGTTGTACTTTGTGTTCATGATTCCAAGAACTAAGAAGCCCCAAGTTGATTTATGACAAGATACATAGTAATGTTGCTGTACATGAATATGTTTCTGAGAATCAAATATGAACTTTAAGGAATACATAGCTAGTTATGAGTACATATATATATGAGTTTAAAACTTAGTTAGATTTGAATTAGGACCTTAGGCAAAGGCTGCGTAGAACGGACTTGTTCAAAGGCGAATTTAAAAGCAAGAAGTTGGCTTGAATTAACTATCTTTGCATGCATGATAGAATCCTGTACTTCACTTGCATTGAGCAAGGATAATTGCTGTTGAATATAAACAGCCCAGAGTGTTGTAACTGCTCAGAGACAGAAGCAATTCTGACTCTTCTCTTGGTATCAATCTGTTGTCAGTCTTGGGCAAGCTGCTGCCGACAGTCAAGAGTCAGGCAAGAGATCTCACTGGCATTAGGCAAATAGCAGTTCAAATTCCAGCCCAGCTGCCCAATTCTCAAATGTTGCTAATCTTCTAGCAATGGAAATTGAGAGAAACAAATGCTTGCATTGCAGAGAATACTCTTCTTTGAAAACATTTCAGTTGGTATTTCAGTTTTTTTAAGTTTCAAAATCTCAAACTCAGCACTAATACCTTCAGCTCTAAGCCTAAGCCCACACCAGTAATCTAACTCTTACATATTTTATAACATTCTCACACATTTCTTGTAACACTCCTGGTCAATACTGTCTAACGAAGGCTTTAAGTTATTAAGAAGAATGCAACTTTTTATAACTAAAGTTTTTTCTAATCAAATCCATCTTCAATATATTGTTTTATGCCCATATTCAACACATTTGATCCATCCATGATCCATCAAAGAGTTAACAGGGTAGAGTTCGTCTTGCAAGGTCGTCAAAACGCAAAGCAAGGCGAGTGCACACGCAAATGAAGTGGCATAAATAGTTGAATAAGCTATAAACTATCTTATACTGGTATGTCTCTCTCTCCCTCTCTCTCTCTCTCACACTCCCTCTCTCTCTCACTCCCTCTCTCTCTTTGAGTGGGTGTTAAATGACACTCACTCACAGGCAAACGATTTTACGACTTGCTGCAGGTTGACTCGAGCCGAGCTGCTGCGGCGCCTTTAAGTCTTTGAAAAAATGCAATGTCAGCGCTTGAAAGTGTTTGAATACACACACACACGCATAAGTATATATATTATATTGCATAATATATATATATATGTTTTTTTTTTGTATATTCATATAGCTCATCTGCAGCAAATGCATTGCCTGAGTCGCAAAATCGTGCAAAGTGTCTGTAAACATTTATTTCAAAAAAGAAATTGTCTGTGCACATTGTTCTCCTGCAACTGCTGAGGTGTGTGTGCCTGTGTGTGTGTGAGTGTGTACCTGTGTGTGTGTGTGTGTGTGTGAGTTCCTTTCAGCTTGCAAATGTGCAGGCGTCACATTGTTTATGTTGCTTGTGTGTGAGTTATTGTTGCGAGACATGATACTTTTGTATTTTGTAGCACGCAGCGCATTACAAATGACAGCCGCCTGTCACATACCCATAACAAACATTCACACACACACACACGAACACACACACACGCACATAGATACTGGCTTGCCTATTAGTATGATAGTTGTTGCCGCATTGTTACTAGCTGCTCTTGATACCAGGCACACACACACACACAGAGCGCTCGGCATTAGTTAGTCCTTCATAGCCCCGGCTACCGTTGTTGACACATTTTAGCCAAATCGATGGCAGCCAACTGAATTATGGCCACATCCTGGCCAAGCTGTTGACCCAACTGGTTACTACATATAGCGTAGCCCCAAGCCCCAGCTTGTCGCTCCTTGGTAGTCGTTATTTAATTATAATTTTCATATACTCTTCATGGAGTATGTCATAACTTTGACACGTTATGTAAGTAATGTCTGCTATGCTCTTAAGCATATGTATAAGACTTGAATAAAGTTAAAGTAAGCTATCTTCATAGGAAGTTGAATCTGTCTCCCGAGATACTCCAGTTTCACTCTACTCCTATCCATATCAACCAAAACCTATTCAAGTCAAATCTTCAATGGAAACAATTCTTTCATTTAAGTAGAGTATCTACTCTTCGTTGTTGCTTATTCCCCTTTAAATTCTTTTTCGCTCTGCACACACAGCCAGCTTACTCAAATTGTGTTGTCATCAATTGGGAACGGGTTGGCAGCTGTGAGAAATACGAGCGAACGCTATGGATTTTTCGGGTCATTGTTGTTGTTCATGTAATGTTGGCAAAAAAAAAATCAAAAAAAAAATAAATGCAATTATAATTTCATATTTCAATTAATATAAAAGTGACAAAGAGCGAG
This sequence comes from Drosophila nigricruria, assembly GCA_037075265.1. Lineage (NCBI taxonomy): Eukaryota > Metazoa > Arthropoda > Insecta > Diptera > Drosophilidae > Drosophila > Drosophila nigricruria. The sequence goes on along the minus strand of JBAMCI010000206.1, from coordinate 5,136,660 downwards.
AGGGAGATAGATAAAGAGATAGAGGCAGCCAGAGTCTTTATCTACCTGTCTTTTGGTAGCTAAATTTGATTTTGAAGGCAGCTCTGTCTAATAACATACTTCATCAGAGTTTTATTGCATAATATGTGGACATTGTACTTATAAAGACAGAGTTCACATCTAGTTAGAAATATATGTTTTTGGGCCAAAATCACAAACAATTAATTGAGATTATGTTGCTCGTTAGCTATTCATTTGCTTAACAATTACTGAAAGTTGCTAAAGAAATTTGTGAAATGTATCACCTGAATAATCAACTTAAAACTATTGTTACACTTTTAAAATTTATTATTTATAGTAAATAAAAAGCTTAAATTGAATTTCCAAGCAACTTACGACGATAAGCTTCAACTTTGCTGGTATTTGGCTTAATTTTTAAATTCATTTATATAAAAGTAATAATTATTGCTACAAGCTAAAGGCTAAACATGTTTTTCACATGTCTAAAAATATATATATACTACATAAATATAAAATAAAACAAATAACAATATATAAAAAATATAAAAACAAAAAATATATAATGTAATTATAATAATATAATATTATTATTAGTGATATAAAATATAATAAAAATATTTTGAGAAAAATTAAAAAATATATAAAATTAAAAATATACAAATATAATAAATATTTCAAATAAATAACTAAAAATATATAAATAACTAATAATATAATATATATATACAAAATAAAATTAATAATAAAATATAAATACATAAAAAAAATATATATATACATATATAAATATTAATAATAAGAAAAGCTTAAATTAAATAATTAAATAAAATATAAAAATATTTTAAAAAATACATAAAATTTTTTATTATTTATATGCATTTTTTAAATACTTTTATATATTATTTATTCATTTAAATATTTTTTATTTATTTTGTACTATTTATATTTATAAATGTATAATAAAATAATAAATAAATAAAAAAATTATAAATAAAGGATTAAAATAAATAATAAAATATGTACATATAAAAATTATATAAAATAAGTTTTAAAATATTTAAATATAAAATATAAATATATAAAACAAATAATTATATACTAAAATATACATTTAATAAATAATACTAATAAATAATAATATAAAAAAAAATATATAAATTTAATAAACTAAAACTCTTAATATTTCTAAAGCAACGGCCTTGTCAATTATTGTCTAATTCAATTAGTCCAAGGTCAATGTCAAAGTCAAGGTCAAGGTCAAAGTCAATGTCAGTGTCAAGGTCAAGGTGAACATAAGCACATAAACGCTTGCAGCTGAAAATCTGCATTTTGTCATTTTTTTTTAATTTAATGGAATTAGCTTGTTAATTGCAACAGCTTTATAACGCACAATTTGTAGCAAGAAACAAATTTAATTAGCGCCCAAAATGTCATCTAAGCAGCAAAGGACCAGCGAGTGAATTGTCGAATTTAAAAAAGAAAACCAAGGAGACAAAGGATGTGTGTGAAAATGTTCTTTTATAGTAAATTATAGAGCCTTAGAGTAAAGTACCTTAAGAGTAGGTAAAAACCGAATATAGAAAACCATCCAACGCCATATAACATTCTGAAGTCTATGACAGAATTCAACAATACCAATTACATAACTTCGCACTGAAGCCGCTCTAAAACTCTCATTTTCATAGACTTCAAAGACGCTGAACACTAAAACCAATGACGTAAGCAGAGTCAGTGAAAGTGAATGTCAATGAATGTGCATCAATTTGAACTAGTTTTCTCTCAGTGGTCTATAAATTCTAAGAAATATTGCTTATTGCACTAACAAAGCATCTATAAAGTCTAATGTAATGTCTAATGTCACAGCTCATAAAGAGTTAAATTTGACTCAAAAGTTGTGGTCCACATAGCAGTTGCCCTTGAGAGTTTCCTTCGGACAAAAAGGAGTAAAATTGATCATGAAATATTGATTACTCAATGTTTGAGTATAATAAAGAAAAAAAATACTATAAAAATGATAATGATGATAATCCCTTCCTCATTGTCGTCTCTCATTGCCCTAAAAATTCTATAAAAATTATGATGATGATAGTCCTCTCTCATTGTTCTAAAAATCGTATAAAAATTATCATCATTATAATCCATTCCTCTCTCATTGTCCTATGTTGCCATTGGATCTTTAGGCCAACAAAAACATTGAATTTCTGTATGAAGAGATCAATCCGAATATTATACCATAATACTGAACGAGTGTGGTATAATATTTGAATTGATCTCTTCAGATCTCTTCAATACTGAACAAGTGTGACATAATATTTGGATTGATCTCTTCTGGCAAGTTTTCTAAAGTCCATAAACTATAGAAATAGGTTTTAATAATAATACAATGAAGTATTATTTCAGACTAGAAATTATAAATCACTTAATAATAAAGCTAAATAATAAAAAATCTAAATAATAAATCACTTTGTTGCTTTGAAGTTTTATAGTAATTTCTTCACTTACTCATCATCTGTATACAAAGGATAGTGTTGAAAGGATACATTCCTAAGGAGCAGCACTTAGAGGAAGGACAACCAATGCAAAGTCATGTTGATTTTTGTATTCTTTTCCAAGGCTTCACTACATTGACAGATGTGACTTTTGCACATTACAGAATACACAGAATTCTATAAAAACTTGAAATGAAATGAGCTTAAAAACTCAAAATGATAAGTAGTTGCAGTCGAGACTGCCCTAAGATAGTTGTTTCTCGAGTATCTCGAGCAAAACTTGAGCTGATTGCTTACAACATTCAATGATGTTTTGTCTTTTTTAAAGAATTTAATATTAGACTTCATTAAAAAGCTACTTTACAGAGCTAATACTCCATTTGGAGTTGCCTTAACACAACATTAGCTTCTCAGTTATAACTAATTAAATGTAGGTATTTGGTAGGTATTTGTATATTCTGCGATCATTAGCATAAATAAAATATATATATATTTATACAAATGTCACATACCCACACACCTACACAAAAAGAGAGAGAGAGAGAGAGAGAGAGAATACTACTGTAAATATTTGCTCATAACAATAGAGTTTATTTGAATTGCGCATACGCCTAGTTAGCCAACCCGTTGGGCTGCCGTTGTTAACGGCTCGTCTTTGTAAATCTCGTTGCCAATTGGCATGTCCTCCATGGATACCAGCGTGGGGCGGCGGCAACAAGCTCTGCGAAATGACTATTTGGCTAAGTGGAAAACGCGCTGCGCATGAAAAGCCAACGAAAATGTAACTACAATAAATATTGCCTCCGAGCGACGCGAAGGCAACGGCGAGGCAAGCGACCAACCTTTAAGTAATTGTCGTTGGCTGTTGTTGTCATTACAGTTGTTGTTGTTGTTGTTGCTACAGTTTTTTTTCTTCTCATTATTATTATTATTATTATTATTATTCTTATTTTATTTGCTGTTTGTTTGCCTTTGCTTACTTTTATGTTAAAGAGGTCTTCGACAAAGGGCGCGCCTGCCGAACATTTTAATGAGATTTTTGATTTCCAAAGAAACTCAAAACGTAGCATTCAAGTTTAACCCCTTTCCTTGGCATTCCCTCTCCCTCTCTCTCACTCTTTGTCAATATCCCGCTCAGTCTGTCTCTCTCTCTCTCTCACACACGCTGTGTTGGCGCCCGGCCACAGGCAGCCAAGTTAATTAGCAAAAAACAGATAACGTCGCAACAAAGTCTGCACACACACATACTTATATCCAAATATATATATATATCTAGATATATATATGAATGAAAATGAAAGGAGCAACCAGCATCTAAGGCCATCTAATGTCTGTTCCACCTGCCACCAGCCACCAGCCACCTGGCCCACAAATTCAGTCCATCAGTCACTTAACATCGTGTGGGTGGCGGGCGGACGGACGGACGGACGGACGGGCGGACGGACGGGCGGACGGGCCAAAGAAAATGATTTATTATCTGCGAAGGCAGTTAAATAAAATTGGTTGAAAATTGTTTGGGCAAACACCAGTTGGACCTCGTTACAGTTATATTTACAGCAGCCGTAACTCCTTATGTTTATGTTTTTCTGTTGATATTTCTGCAAAGTTAATGAACTGGAAAACCCACACAGCCAGTGCCAACTTTGATGGCAACTCTTAGATGTTTCTCTTCAGGCTTCAACTGTCTTTGGTTTCTTCTTTTCTTTTCTTTTTTGTTTTTTGTTTATGCTCTTTCAAAACTTGGCCAAAAGTACACTCAAAGTTGAGCTTAAATGACGACGAATTCAGTAAGGCAACACAAAATATCTGCAAACTTAATTGAGAAAGAAAAAAAATGTTTCATTCCCAGAGTCTATAACTGCTCGAAGTGGACATATATATTGTTCCTCCTGCCAAGTTCTCGTTGTCAGTCGGCGCGTTTCCTCTGAATCGATATGTATTGATTGAAATCATAAATTTTTAACGTAAGTTCTCAGCTTTTATGAGCTAGCAGCAAATAAGCAAATAGTTTTTCTACTCTGAGAAAGAGAAGCAATTGGTATACACTTTTTTGGAATACCCAATTTTAAAAAATATACGAAATCTTCCCTGTTCTGTATATAGATTTATGTTCTTGTTAAAAATGCATTAAGTTTTGTAAATAATCATAAAATTTATAAAAAAAAAATAAATAAATATAAAGAAACATTTTTTTCCATATATAAACAATTCTTATAAATAAAATTCGAAAAAAAAATGTTTTTTTTTTATGTATATTATATATAATAATATATATAATAAATAAAATTTGTAAAAACAATACTTTTTTTACATTTAATTAATAAAAGATGTATATATTATATAAAAAAATTATTGTTTTTCCAAATTTGATTTATTATAAATATATACACAAAAAAAAAAATTTTTTTTTCCGAATTTTATTTATAATATATATAAAGAAAAATATTTTTTTTCATGTTATTTCTTATATATATAAAAAAATATTCACATTTTATTATAGTTTATTTGTCATGTCAACTTTTTTCATAGACCTAAAAAAATTAAAAAAAAAAAACATTTAAACTAAATATTTGTTTCCATATTTTCCATATTTTTTATGAATAACAAATTTTATTGTACATTTTTTATTTACTATGCATAAAAAAATATTATTTTATTATGTATATTATATATAAATTAAACCAATGAGGTTTGTGTAAAATATTTTTTATTTGCAACTCGTTTGAGTTGTTCGAGAACAATCTTAAATTTTTTGCGAGCGTTCTAATTCTTTTCCAGTCACCGACTGAAGCCATTCAGTCCGACTCCTTCTGTCAGAGACTCCATTTCTTATCGTATATCGAACTCATAGCAACTCTATCGTAACGGCATCCGGCCCAATTGCTCTATCAGCAACTTTTGCCGTTCGCGTGTTAACTCCTCCCCGGGTAGACTGAAACCCGTCCTCGGGTTTCTCTTTGATCGTTTGCGGCGGTATAGTTTCCATACGCTTAAGAGAAGGAGGAGAAAAGTAATGAGGATCAGGCAGCCAAACGACCTTGATGATATGTCTGATTTTAGGTCCCCGATGTGGCGGAGATTCCTCAGACTCAGATCGTGTAGGAATGGGAGGCTTAGATGTTCCCTGAAAAGGGTGATGTTAACTATGGTCGACGTAGAAACAGCAGGTTTCTTTCTTATGATGCCCGACGATTTTCGTAACGAGTGTCGTTGATGGAGATGTATTCATCAAAAGTGGCCAGGAAAGTTCCCGTGACTTGTTGACTGCTTCCAGTGTTGTCCACCACATTTACTGTTGCGCTGTTGATGATAATGATGCCATCTTCAATCGTCGTTATGGGCTCTAGGTGCCCGGGTCGCGTGGCTTATTGTGCGACGGTTCCTGACACCAGTTGCTGTGCAAACGATGCTTTCTGTAATCTCTTGCAGAAAGTGGTGCTCACAGTAGTAGCGCAGTTGCACACAGCGAAGGTCTTTGTTCCGCAATCGGCCACTATGTTACTTTCCTCTAAGTCTATTATTACATTATTATGTTGAACAAGAAAAACGTCGATTTTCCTACAACTTAGCTTAGGTTGGGGATATTTTATAAGAAAATACAAAAGTTCGGAATTTTGAAAAGCCTTAATGATAGATACCTCTAAAAGGTCCACTACACTAATATTTGTAAGATGCTCATTTAACAATTCTGTAATGTCAATGCTGTCCAAGATAAGTGGGCTAATCAAATTTATTTTTGCAAGTGTCACGGATAGAATTAGATCCTCAAGATTTGTAATTATTATTCTGTTCTTCGCTAGAATTGTTGAATAGAGATGCTCAACTTCCGCATCAGGTTTTAGAATTGCATTAAGTGCCTGTGAGACTTCGTTAAGTCGTATTTGAAATTTGTTATTGATTTCGATATGTTGAATGTCGGTCTTTAGTACTTGTCTCATGTGGTCTTTCGGTCAAAGTCATCGTTGTCATTGTCAGAGCCAAAAAATATCGTAACCTACAGTGAGATATATGTAAACTTATTAGCCTAATAAGAAAATGGATTAACCTAAAAATTCGAATTCTGGTAGGAGTTTTTTGGCCTACTTAAGACAGTCCTTGTGGACCACCCTCCCTTTAATTAGAACCGTCGTACCCAGGTCCGCTTCCACTGTTGCTTCAGTGAATAGGGGCGAAAGTTTATTTCCCAATCTCTTGTTGGATTTTAACCATACCTTCTCACCCACATTATATGTTTTCTGGACCCTGTTCTTATTTTGGTGCTCTAATGATTTTTCTTGTGCTGCCGTGATTTTCTCCTTTATTTTCATCGCATTCTCAATAGGGATTGAGTGGATAATTTCTATTGGCTTCTTTTTCGTAACCGAGTGAATCGACCTATTGTATTTTATTGTCGCGAGAAGGATATTGTCGACAGTGTCTTCAATGTGGTTTCCATTTTTAAGACAGCGACTTATATCCCCTAAAGTACCGTGAAAACGCTCGACCTGCCCGTTAGACGTGCTATGTAGGGGCGGCGCGTTCGCGATCACGATGTCAAAGTTATTCGACAGCATTGATCTAATGGTCTCTGAATTTAGAGATCTTTCGTTGTCACAGTAAATCGTCTTTGTTTTCGGGAAGACGTTTAGAAGTTGTAGAAGTGGAGCCTTTATGTCCACGATCGCGCGTGAACGAATGGGCTGGACGATTGCAAATTTAGAAAATTTGTCAATGCAAGTTAAAAAGTATTTCTTGTCAGTGGAGTAAATGTCTACGTGTAGCATTTCCCCGGCATATGACGGTATTGGGGTCTTCCCTATCTCTTGTCGGATTGGGTGACGATTGTGTTTACTCATAGCGCACACCCGACAGTTTGCCGCTATTTCCGTTGTAAGACGACCAATTTTTGGGAAAAAATAGTCCCGAAGTATTTGTTGCGCATTCTCTTGTGCCGCGCGGTGAGCACGATTATGCTCAGCTGTAGCGATTTCCCTTTGTTCTGTTGTGTTTGGGATGTCTATAACCATACTTTTTGAGTGTCGAAATGTAGTTGAGGGAAATTCCTCGACCAATTTGTGTTGGATAAAGGCCAGAATGGGAAGCTCGCAAAATATTGCGTTGGTCACCTCTGCGTTCACGGCTTCTTGCAGAGTTTGGAACAGTGAGTTCCGATCGGAAAACTGTATGACATGTCTGGTTTTTGTTTTAAACAGGATGTAAGTCCTGTGTTGTGGAATGGTGCTTTCCTCCAGTATTATCTGGTTTCGGAAGCAGTTGACTGGCTTGTCTGTCGTCTCAATTGTGTAAGTAAGAGACTCTTCGCTATGGATTGTAGCGACATCAGAATCTGCCGAATCTTCTAAAGCGTTGATATTTTGGCGAGACAAGGCGTCTGCTACAAAATTCTCTTTACCAGGCTTATAAATGATGTTAGCGTTATGCTCATCAATGAAAGCCTTCCAGCGTTTTATCTTAGCGTTCGGATTTTTTTCCGATACGGCAAAAGTTAAAGGCTGATGGTCTGTATAGATGTTTAAGTTTTTAACTCCGTACAGGTAGTTTCTGAGATTTTTCAATGCCCACACAATGGCGAGAAGCTCTCTCTCATTTGTGGCGAAATTAATCTCATTATCCCGCAATGTGCGCGAGATCATTGTAATCGGGCGGCCGCCCTGGGACAGCACTGCTCCGAGCCCGTAACCTGACGCATCTGTTGTAAGGTCAAATGGTTTTTTGAAATCGGGATATGACAACATCACATCCTCTGACGCTAGCATCTCCTTTAACCTGTTAAAGGAATTCAGTTGCTCTGAAGTAAGTTCGAGTTTAACCTTTCTCGAATGGTTGGCGCTTATTTTCCCGTTTTCACCTTTCAAGATCTCCGTTAGGGGTCTTGCGATGCTGGCGAAACCTGCAATAAAGCACCTATAATAACTTGCTAGCCCGAGAAATGATCGAAGGCTAAACAATGTTTTAGGTGGTTGAAAATCCTTTATGGCCTGTACTTTATCGGCCGACGTCTGGATTCCACCTCTGCATACGGTGAATCCCAAATATTCTACGCTCTTTTTAAAGAACTTAGATTTTTCTTGAGAAACCCGCATGCCTGCGTCCCTAAGGCTTTTCAAGACCCACTCAATATGCTTGACGTGGTCTTCCTTATTTGGGGAGAAAATTATTACGTCATCCACATAGACATAACAAGTTTTCCCAATTTGGTCCCTGAGGACGTCGTCTATTGCCCTCTGAAAAATACTAGGGGCGTTTTTTAACCCGAAGGGAAGTCTGCAAAATTCATACTTCCCGTTGTTTACAGAGAATGCTGTTTTTTCTCTGTCCCTTTCTATCAGTTCTATCTGATGAAATCCCGATTTGAGATCCAGTGTGGTAAAATACTGAGCCTCTCCTATATTTGCCAATATGGTAGAAATCGATGGGATGGGATATTTATCGTCGATTGTTTTTTGATTTAATTTCCGAAAATCAATTACTAGGCGCTTTTTTTTATGACCGGAGTCGTCAACTCCTTTTTTGTCCACAACCCATATCGGGTTGTTATACGGTGATTTTGAGGGTCTAATTATGCCGTCCGCCAGAAGTTGTTTAACCTCTGCATTGACAAATTCAGACACGCCCATTGGGTATGGGTATAATTTAGAATATACTGGTTCGCCGTCCGTTCGGATTGTGGCGATAGTATTTATATTATAAGGCAGGGATTCGTTAACGTCTGCAAAGGCGTTAATCATCCGGTCAATCATACGATTGAAAGTGGGCCTGACCGCGGCGGGAACATCCGCGTCATTTATTTCGAAGTGGTTTACCTGTTGGCATATTGTGAACTCAATTTTTTCCATTCCCTGGTCATATTTAATGACATTGCTGTTTAGATCTATTTGGGCGTTGACTTTTTTTAACAAGTCAAGGCCAATTATGCCATCGAAGTCTTTCAATGAGTCTAGCATAAAAAAATATGATTTTACACCGAAGAGGTGAATGAGGCATTTCTGCTCAATTTTTGTGTGCCCGTGGATCGATTTTACCTGAAATGGGCTATCGACTGGCTTCCAATGTGCCAGTTCGGGAAGGGGTTTTATGTAATTTTTTGATGCTCCTGTGTCTATCAGAAGTTTTATTTCCCGCCCTGCAACTGTGCGTCTTACAAACGGGAGCAGGGACCTTCCACTAAAAAATTGCAATTTTCAGCACCTGACAGGTCGTCTTCGACCGCTTCTGCCTCGTGTTGCGAGTATGACTCATAACCACCTTCATTACTTTCTTCTTGTGGCAAGTGGTTAAGGTTTTGCTGGGTCCTCATTGATTGATCCCCATAGTTTGCATTGCCTCGATAACCATGTGTGGGTTGTCTGAAGCGGGAGGAGGTATCTACCTCCATTGGTTCGGGGCCACGCCCCTGTGGTTTTTGGGATTGAAAGAGTTGCTTTGAACTGCTTGCTTTCTGTTGACCTTGGTTATTCTGAGTTTTTTGAAAATGGGGGTTCTTTTTTTGAAAACCGCCGTCATTTTCCTGTTGGCCGTTTTGACGCCAGTTTTGGGTCTTTTGGCTATTATTTTTCTGAGGTTTTTCTTCGAGGTGTTTTGCAAAACTGGCTGCAAAAATGCCTCTTTCGTTGCTTGATTCGGCTTCTTGTGCCAGAGCTAAAGCAGTTGGGAGATCTCCGGGCTGTGCCGGGAAGACGGCCCATCTCAGGGACTTTTTTAGTCCAGAGACAAAAGTGTGGAGAGCATCGCTCCTAAATTTTGCATTTAAAACAGCCGCTGCGGCTGGATCATGAGTCATTAAAGTTTTGTTTGTTAGAAGTGTGAGTTTTTTCTCAACTTCGTCATAGTATTTTAACAAAGAAAGGTCACCTTGCCTTAGCGTGCTTAATTGCTGTTGAATCACATGCACTGGCGTTTTGTCAGCGAATGTGAAATCCAATCTGGCAATTATTGCTTTAAAATTTAGCACTGTGCTGAATGAGGCCAGTACTGCGTCTGCTGAACCCCTTACCTTGTTGCGTATTATAGCAACTGCCTGATAGTGTCTGGAACTGCCATTATAAGGCTCAAATAGTTTGTAGGCTGCGCTGGCGGCCTGTCTCCATGAGACGTAGCCCTCCTGCTTCCCGTCAAATTCCGGGATGGACTTTACAATGTCCAGGGGTTCGTCGCACCTGATTCCTGGCACTATTTCTATTTCTGTGTAAGTCTCAATTTGGGGGGCTGCTCCCTTAAGTTCATTTAACTGTTCTGTTAGAGCAGCAAATTTTTGTTCAAAAATTTTTGTTTGATTTTCGAGGGCTTGACGCATCTGCGTTGCCAGTTCTGTTACTTGTTTGTCGGTCATTTTATTGTTTGCTCTATATTCTTTATAGGAGGTAATGTATTCTTCCTCGCTGCTGCAATCTGGACTACTTATACCTTGCATTCAAAATCGAAATCACTTTGTGTCAAAAATAATTTGATTGACTTAACAAAAATTAAATTGTTATATAAAAAAATTCTAGCGATGTAACAGAATACTCTTATTCAAGGGAAAATTTATATTTTTTATTTAGAGAGAAAATATTTCACACACTTATCTTGGCCAGCTGTGTAACATACACGAATAAGAATATTTTATATGTTTATTCTCTCTTTTTTTTATTTGAATTGTCAAAGTAAAAAAAATGAGCATCTCACTTACATTTTTATATTTTCTGTCTTTGTAAAATGATTCTTCGCTAGTGGCCGATGTGACAGACGCTGTCGTTGTGCTGATTTCAATTCCACCGCTGCACTCTTTCGGACGCTTGTAGTTTTTTATATGTTGATTTTTACTCTCTCAGCTTTTGCTGGGGTCTTATTTTTTTATTTATTACTTTTTTGTCACAATTGTTTTTTAATCGTGTGTTTCGGAGTTAGTTTGTTTTCCGCAAATTAATTTGTTTTTAATGTTTTAATTTTTTTTCACTATAACTTACGGCGTTGGCTCGTAGTTATTTTGTAAAAAGTTAAAAGGATTTTATCCCCTTTTTTTAGGCAGTGGTAATCTTTGCCGTTGGGCGCCAATTAAACCAATGAGGTTTGTGTAAAATATTTTTTATTTGCAACTCGTTTGAGTTGTTCGAGAACAATCTTAAATTTTTTGCGAGCGTTCTAATTCTTTTCCAGTCACCGACTGAAGCCATTCAGTCCGACTCCTTCTGTCAGAGACTCCATTTCTTATCGTATATCGAACTCATAGCAACTCTATCGTAACGGCATCCGGCCCAATTGCTCTATCAGCAACTTTTGCCGTTCGCGTGTTAACTTATACAAAATAAAAAAACAAAATAAATATAAATAAATAAATAAATAAATATATTTTCTAAAATATTTTTCCCATATTTTATTTTTCATATAATAAACAAATTTGTTGTAAATATTTAATTTTTATATTTTATTAAATAGTTTTTTGTTTTTTTTTTTCTAAATTTTACTGAATAAACAAACCAAAGACTCAACAGTTTTTTTCTAATTTTTTTTTTATAATTCATAAAAAGGGAAAAATATATTTTTTCATGTTTTTTTTTTTTTTATATAAAAAAAAAATTAATTTCATATTTGCTTTATTACTATAATAGTATATAAACTATTTGCTTCAAGTTCATATTTATATATATTTATTAAGTATATTTTTTATATATATTTTTCACTCTTCTACTCTGTTTTTATATTAATTATTTTAAGTTGGTTTTTATATGAATATATTTTGTATATATTTTTCACTCTTCTGCTTTACTAATATAGTTCATTCAAGTTCATATTTTTTTACAAAAAACATAAATTATATATTTTTTTTATTGATCTTTGGAGCTTATGAATAAAGCAGTTTTCAAACCTAATAATAAATAAAAAAAATATACTCCCTTCAGCTCGTAAGCGAGTAGAAAGACTATAAAACTGTAATAAATATAGTTTTGTATTTATTTACCTTGAATCTAGTAGGTTCAATCTTAATTTTAAGATTTTGTATATTTCCTTCTATATAGATATAGATATATTTATATTTCTATAAAGTTTAAAGTCCAAAGACACCCTACTTAAGAAGTCAAATTTATATCAAGCTTTTAAAATAGTGATTAATCATTTAAAAAATTCAAATTCCAAATGTTTTTCGTCAACTTCAACTATTTATATACTTTTGTACTCACCTTCTTAACTTGTTGTTTTGCAGCTGTTTTGTTTAATTGCTTCACAGCTTTGACACTTGTTTCCTTACTTTGTTTTGGTTTTGTTTTGTTTTGTTTTCAAAAATAGATTCAAAACATTCGACTTTCGTCTGGCTCAGCTTGAAGTCGCCGAGTTATGCAGATGCAAACACCTTTGGCTTTGGCACAGCAAAAAAAAAAGAACAAGAACAACAATCAAGACGCACACACGCACACACAGTCGCACGCGAAAGTCGCAAGCACAACACAAAAATTTTCAAAAATTTTAACCGTTATGCGTACGCGAGTGTAACAGTTGTTGTTGCCCTCTCTGACTAACAAAGCGCTGACTGTCAGTGTCAGTGATGCTGACTGAGCGGAATGCTTTAGCTGCTGCTTAGCCTTAGCCTGCCGGAGAGCCTGAGAGAGAGAGAGAGGAGAGTGTGTCTGAAGCTGAACCGAGTCGCACGAGAGTCTGTTGACGAATGATTCTAAAATCGCAACGCTGGACTCAAGAGTCCGGAAGCATCCGGCCGTTTACAACAAGTTGCCGTACAGTAACAGCGGCGCAACAGTAAAAGCCGTCAAAGAGCTTTCCCTGTCCACGCGCTCCTGCCAGCTTTTACTGTTAGCGGTTAGCTTTGCGAAAGCTCAAATCACGCCGCATTTCAATTGCTGGAATAAACCGTTATATCTGTGTTCAGCTACAAATATTTGTATGACATTTCAGATTTACTTTCGGGTGTGGAGTGGGAGTGCGTGACTAGGAGATACTCTGTAATTGACAAGCAAGCTATCTAAAGCGCATTCTTATACCAGTGTCGTGTGAGACTTCGCAACTAATAGATACCCTGTAGTTAATAAGCAAGCTAACTAAATCGCATTCTTATACCAAGATATACAATATTTGTTTGCTTCAGTGAGATCATATTGATAGGCTACATATTCCAGGTTATATATGATGATCATAGTATTTCATAGAATATTCTTAGCTATAAATATGATTTTAGTTTCTTTCAAAAAAATTTCTATTTTGCATGCTATAAAAGTTTAGAGCAAAGCCATTTCCCACTTATCGTATATCAATGGAGCTGGAGCGTATTACCCTTCCCAAACAGAAGTTAGTTTAAAGTGACTTCAGAACTTTTTCATTCATCTATTCAATTTTATCAACTGAATACAGATGTAATCGAGCTATTTATATATAATATATTATAATAAAAACTATAATATATATTAACTATTTGTAAAATAAATTTTTTATGTTTCTTACTTTTCTTTAGAATTTCAAGATTAGTAATAAAAATAAATAAAAATAATAAATAAATAAACAAAATTTGTATTAAAATTGAATTTTATTATTAATAAAAAAAAGTAATAAATATAAATAAAAATAGTAAAACAAAATAAATAATAATAAATAAATTCAACAAAATTAGTATTAAAATTTTAATTTATTATTATTATTTAATAAATTGTATTAGTATTAAAATTTTATTGTTTTTTGAAATAAAACATTAAATACATTTGATTTCGTGTCTATTTAAATTATTAAAACTAGTCTAATATCGCCCTCTTACATTCTTTTAGCTTCAGCAAATCAGACTCTGAAAAAGTATTATGAAATAGGTTATATTCTACTGGAACATTAATGCTTTTTTACAAATTTATTAAAAATTCTCCTATTTATACGTTTTCTTAAAAATATATATAGATTTTTTTTTTACATTTATATTTAAGTTGGTTTTAACTCAATGTTGTACAAGCTTAAAGCTATGCAGATTAGGCGGGTCTCATGCTATCTCCCTTTAATCAATGCTGGCCACGTGCCATCTCGCTCTAATTCGTAATGAAGCATGATATATATGCATTCCACTTCATTCTGTTAAGTACTGGAGCATAAGTTTAATCAACTACTAAATAAGCTCTTTAATACTGTTTTCGATTACTGTATAATAAACGCTTAAATCTAGCTAAGCTAAAATATATTTAACATTCCACAGGTATTTGAGATACAAATGCAACGTTCATGCCCCAAAATGCCCTATTTTTGCCTCTATGTTACATTAGTTGTATGAGAATATATAGATATACATATGAGAACGTATTTCCATAAGTTCCTACTTCGAAGAACTCTTTATTACTTATTTCAATTTGAAATAAAATTGATTTGTTAAATTTCGCTTATGACTGTTAAGCCAGCAGCTATTTAAATGTAACACTAAAAAATGCCAAATAAAATACCAAAGGCAATCGAATTATTTGATGGCAATAGACTGCCGTTTAAGCAGAGTGACCAGGCGAGACATTCGACAAGCGTTTAATATTTAACAATACTCTAAATGGCGGTTGATTTAAATATCAAATTATTTATAAATGTGAACAAAGCTACATTATTTTCGACTTAATAAATTATGAAAATAAATGACATTGTATTAAAAAACATTTTAGAGGCAAACTCAAGTAAATTTGAAAAATAAAATGCATTTCATTGCTAACAAATTGTTAAGAAGGTCAATAAAAAACATCATATGAAACGTATTAAATTTTAAAAACATTTATTTTTAATAACAAAAAATTACACATTATTAAAAAGACTTTTTTTTGTATATTTCATTAGTTAAAGCTCAATTGATTAAACATATTTATTATATAAATAGAGTATAAGTATAAGTATAAGATAATAGAGTATAAGGATAGATTGTAAAAGATTTATAGACTGTAAATATAGATAATCCAGTTAATATTTAATTATTTATATATATTTATGATATATAAATATGACTATAAAAAAAAAGAAGAAGAAGAGTTAGACTCTCTTGGGCTTTGGTTTATTCACGCCAATCGCCAATGATCTGCGATGAGGGCACCAACTCCAGCCGGCCGGGCGCATTGGCCAGATAGGGCAAAGGCGGCAGCGGAAATCTGAGAAGATAAGGATCGTCATGCAAAAGCTTAAAGATAAATAGTAACAGTAATAGGCTCTTACCTGGGCCTAAACGGCGGTCCCTGGCGTATGGGCAAATCTTTGACTATGGGCTGGGGCTGGGGCTGGAGCTGGAGCTGGGGCTGGGGCTTGGGTGGTCTGGCGTTCAGCGACTTGGCCTTGACGAGATTGGCCAGCGGTGCAATGCCCGCGTCGACGCTCTCCAACGTGTTGCGCACCACTGCCGCCGGCTGGGGGGAATGAGCTCGCTGCTGGGCCGCCACCATCGGCAGCTGCGTGAAGCGGAAGAGACGCGGAGTTGCGTCCTCATTGGACTGCGCCATCATGTCCAGCTCTGTGGCGTCCATGTCAGCGGCATCAGCTGCGCCCGCTAGACCTGTTGCATCCGCTATAGCACCACCTGCTCCGGCGGGTTGCGTGAACATCGCAGCGAGTTGGATGGGCACGAAGGCGGGCAGACGCACGGTTACAGGTGTGCCGGGCGCAGGTGCTGGTAGCGGTTCAGGTGCTGGCTCAGGTGCTGGAGCTGGTGGTGGTGGTGGCGGTGGTGGTGGTGGTGCTGGTGCTGGTGGTCGTGGTCTTGGTCGTGGTCGTGCTGGTGGTTTTGGCGGCCTCATTGTCGGCGGCGCCGGTGTCTCGGCCGGCTCAGGCGCAGGCGTCGCTGTGTCCGCCTCAACATCCTGCCAGGCCTCCAGCAGCGTCAGCAGCTCATCCTTGGTCATGTGGCCCAGACTAATGGGATTGAAGCTGCCAATGGTGTTCCAGTCCAGCGCGGGCAGCTCATAGAGCGAGCGCTGATCACGCGCGTACATCAGCTGCTGCCCGGCAATGCCATGGCACAGCAGCAGCAGGAGCAGCCACACTAGACTTGTTGACATTCTCTTTGCTGGTTGATCCACAATTGTTGCTTCGCTTGCAAAATGCTTCCCATTTTATATGTTCCCATCGTCCGTTCAGCGTGTCAGCCTGTTTTGTTATGTCTGCTAATGTTTTTGTTTTCTTATTTTGGCTGGACCGGAAAACGGAAGCGCACGCACAAAGCAGCGGGTGAACTGGTTATAAACAAGCCA
>JBAMCI010000206.1:4980000-5115000 GCA_037075265.1 Drosophila nigricruria | reverse complement strand
AATATCTATATAAATATATAAGTAAATAATAAATTATAACAAAATAAAAAAATTATTAAGTAAATAAAATAAATAATTTGAATAAATAAATAAATAATCACTTAAATAAATGAATAACTAAACAAATACATAAGTAAGTAAATAACTAAATAAATATATAATTAAATAAATAAAGATATACATAAATAAATAGATAAAAACCAAAATAAATGAATAATTGATAAAATAAATAAATAAATATTCAAATAAATAAATTTAATTAATAACTAAATAAATAAATAAAAATAAAAATAAAAAAATTATTAAATAAATAAAATAAATAGATAAATAAGTAAATATATAAACAAATAAATAAATAAACAAATAAATAATTAAATTAATAACAAACTACAAAAATATATATATTTAATTAACTTTATATTGCATACAAAATTTTTTCTATATGTTGATTAGTTTAAGAGTTACAAATAAGAAATCATCAAAGAGCTCGTTTTTCGCACCAATAAATTCTTCGTTCAGTAAAACTTAATGCTTTAAGAATAGTCTTAAAAACTCACAAAAATTGTATCTAAAGTTATTTATTTATTTAAAATTATTTTTGGCATTGTTAATTCTTTGTAGGGTAGTCTTTATTGTTTATAACTGCTTTGATTTGGTTTGGCATCTATAATAATAGTTTTTCCATGATCAATTTTTAAACCCTCTATAAGCATAGATTATATGATGATTCCTGATCTTTTTATCCAATATTTGCTAACAATGTTTCGTTGGATTCAGATGAGGAATCTATCGGAGTGTCAGAGGAATGTTATGTTATGTACCAAGTATATCTAACCTGCCTCTATTATATCTATAACTTCATTATTGTCTCGTAGAACCTAAATCTATCTTTTCACACTTGAAGACCTTGAAAAGTAGATATATTAAATTTGATCTGGCTGGCATTGCTCAGTAAAGTCTTTAGCCATATTTTAAAGTCAAGTATCAATAGATAACATATTTGGCTTGCATTGCTTAGAGGGTATCTAGTTAGTTGAGCTAGTCGATTGCCTCGAGCACTTTTACTTGACTCTTGAGTCGTTCCCCTCCGACTGTGTGCCCCTTAACGCTTAACAAGATTTGGTAGCTCGACAGCTCGAGGGGTGTTGGATAGCAAGTCTGACTCATTATGCAATCGCAGCGTTGCGCTTAATGCGATTGGATTTAAAGACCCTTTGGTCGGCTAGCTAGCTAGCTGGCTGACTGGCTGTCTGACTGGCTAGCTAGTTGGAGTGCTTGGTGTCTGCCTGGCGAAATTGGCCTAAACAATGGCATTGCTTTCCATTGATAAATCAGCAATGTAAACGGCCAACACGGCTTGTCCACAAATCAGCCGCTTTTACCAGCAAACATTAGTTGTTTTTTTTTTGGTTTTTAGTTTTTGTTTCTGTTTATGTTAGGCAGAACCCGCTAGCGCCCTGACCTAACCCAAGTGCCTGCGCTTTGCATAACACCAACAGCAATGGCAACACTAACGCCAGCTGCGACAGCGGCAGCATTTTTGGCTTTCCCAGCAAGTCACGACCGGCGCAATTTTCTTGTCACTGTCACCCAAAACGCGGCACACGCAACAAAGCCAAGCAGCAGCAGCAGCAGCAGCCACAACAGTTAACAGTAACAGCAGCAGCAGCAGCAGCAGCGGCAGCAGCAGCAGTCAAGAAGACAAACAAACAACAAAAAACGGCAGCAGCCCAAAGCCAAAAAAAAAGAGAAAAAAATATCAAGCAGAGCTGCGCAGCTGGCGGCAACGTCGACTTCGACGATTTCAGCATGCTGATAACAAGAAAGCTGAAGAGCTGCGAGGCAAGTCGACGATGAAATACTCTCTCTCCGGATCTCTTTAAAGTTTTTCATTCTCAGTTGCTTATGCCAAATGCTAGTTAAATACTTTAATATTAACTTGACTTGGGCTAAACTAATTGTGAGTGGGAGAGGAAATCAGCAGAGAATTCCATCAGAAGAACACGGTTTCATATTTAGATACAGACCTGAAATTTGCTGCACTTTATGAACATAGTATATATTAAGCTTGAGAAAAATTTTAGAACGATCGAGTTACGCCTTCTAGTTACGAGTTACGCCTTCTTCTGTAAGAACAGAAAGCTCCTTGTGTCCCAAATTAGACTCAACTCATGCATACATCACCTTACTATGCAATTCTCATAAATTCAAATAAGCTCAAGCATTTAGTGTTTGACTTTAAAATGTTATAATTTTTATTATTTATTTATATGGGACACTTTATTTGTTTAAATTAAGATATTAAGCAGGTGTGAATATATTACATTCGACAATTTTTAGAACAGGCTTTTGACCTTTACTTCTTAGATACATATAGTATATATAAAAGTATACATAAAAGTGAAATTTATTTACAAGAAAGATAATATGAACATGACGAGAAAAATTTACATAAAAACCCCATCAATTTTTTAATTTACTTAATAATTATTACTTAAAAACTAAACTTAATCAATATTTTGTATGTGTGAATAAAGTAAACATATAAATTTATTTATAAACTTAGTTTCAAGCTAAGCTATTCTCTTTTGAAGCTAGTTCCAACTTTGTCTTAATTGTGCAAATCCGAAATGGAGCAATGCCAGGGTAGCTTTAATATCATTTTGAATATATTTTATTGTATTACCTGAATTATATGAATATTTTGTATAAAAAAAAGAGATATTGACAAGACTAGAGTAAATCTATGAAAAATATATTATTAATACCAGCCTAAACAGATGACGTATAAAATATTGTGGACTGAAAAATGGATCTAAATAAATACATTATATTTTTTATGCTGAGGCGAGAGCTTCTATTTATGAATGAATAAAAGCCAGAAATAATATCTATTATTTCTTTTTATAATATATATATTTGGTGTGATCTGAAAAAGGTTTAAGTTTTTATCTTAAGGTACTCCCAAATATATTGTCCCATGTTCCATGTATATTTAGGAATTCGGAAAAGATATCAAGACAATAACAATGACGTCTTTAAATTCTAGACTTCGACTTATCTATATACATATATAAGGCTGTTTGTTCGATGACCATAGATATAGTACTTATAGTACCATAGATAGTACTTACTTCAATATGTCGGAAAGTGTTTCTCATGTAACTTTAACAAGTGTGAAAAAAAGGCGCAAAGTATTTCGTTGAAACTTATGCGAGTTATCAGGCTTATGTTAATAGATTGAAGAATTTGCTAAACTCTGGCTGAAAATGGCATATAGTAAAGGTATAAAATGTAAAACGAATCACTTGAGACTTCCGCATGAGAGGAAAATGGGTGGAAAACTGAAATTAAAAAGCGAAAAATTGCACTAAAAAAAAGATAGATTAATCTGTTAATTTGAATATATGTTAAGGCACATATATAAACTATATATATATAAATAAAATATAAAAAATTTATTTATATAATAAATATGTATTTATGTAAATTTTTAAGAGTGTATTCAAAGAGTTCATAAGCAAAAAGAAAAGAGCAAACAGCCACAACTGCAGCTGTTGCTGCTGCTGCTCGTGCTGCTGCTGCTGCTACTGCTGTTGTCGCTGCCTCAGCTGGCGTCGCTGCTTTGACTGCTGCTGGCGCTTTGGCTGGCGGTTTCCATTTCATTTTTAAGCAAACGCTCGACGCGTTCAGCGTTTTAATATTTAATTCTCGTTGCTCGCGAACGGTTGATTAATTCAACAGCCACAAACACGTTGAGCGTTCGAGCTCAGACAACGCGCGCGTCTCCTTTTTGTTAAGTGAATAAAAAATATATAGAAAAATACATAAAAATTTTTTTTTTTGCTCTGTGAATTGTGCTGAATTTTAAGGATATAAGGAATCAGCTAGTGCCAGTATTATATAAATCATTATTCCCAATTACAATTACAATGCTAAGCTCAACTGCGCTTTGCGCCTGCGCCGTGTCGCTGCTGCTGCTGCTGTTGCTGCTGCCTGGAACTGAGGCACGCAGCTATAGCAATGGGTTGATCTTCTACGAGCTGGCCACGCATACGCCGTACTTGCCGCCGACAGTGAGCGTGTCGCGTGGCCGTAATTTGGCCAGTGCCAAGTACTCGGAGAAGGGCTCCATTTGGTCAACGTTTGGCCAGCCGTGCGAGTGCCTCGGCCCCAAATGTGGCTGCTGTGCCGGCCTCAAGGTGGACCAATACAAGTTCGATCAAAAGGGTAGGTAAACAGCTGCATGAACATGAACACACATAGAGCAGCTCACACACTGAAACACATTCTAAACTGTTGCTGCTGCTGCTGCTGCTGCTCCACTTGTCCAGCTGGTTGATTGAAGCGTCTGCAATGAACCATCAACCAGGCCGACATATAGACAAGCTGACAACAACAGCAACAACAGCAACAAGTGCAACAAATTGTTGCCAGTCACATGACATGGTTGCATTTGCCAATCAAAATGCCACAAATCGTTTGCATGTTGGCGCTCCGAGCTGTTCGCTGTTCGCTGTTCACTGTTCACTTGGATTCCAATTGGAATCCCAAACTTCCACCCGCAACTTTCATTGCACTGCGAACAAACTCTCGCACAGTTGCTCTCGTTTGTTGTTTTGCTTTGTATTTCGGACTCGACTAACTGTTACTTTCTTTCTCTAATTGTTGCGCGTTGCAGTTTGCGCCAACCTCACGTTCGTGCCGCATCTGGAGGAGGCGCAGCTGGAGGTGTTCCTGAATGAACGGCCCTCATCCAAGTACGGCATTTCGTTGCGCAATCCAACGCCCTTCTGCATACCCGTCATGATGGGCGTGCCGATGGCCATGTGCGTCCAAATGACCGACATCGCCATGGTGGGCAACAACCTGAACATGTGCATGGACTTCGTGGTGCGTCTGGCCACCACGGATCTCTTCGAGATGCACTTCCAGTGCATGCGCATGGGTCTCGATGGTCTGCAGTATGTGGACAAGAATGGCAAGCCAGTGCTGACCAGCACAAGCAATGAGGCTGAGGATGATAGTGCTAAGGACGGGCAGGACTATGACTATGCCGAGCTGCCGGCGCAGGATGATCAGAAGTACGTATCAGAAGAGCCCAACTCAGAGCTGGAAGCCGAAGAGCAGCCTGAACCGTTGCCAATTGAAAGTGAAATGCTTATGGCTGGGGATCAAGAGCTGACAGTGTCATCGACTTACACTGACAACGATGGCGACGGTGAAGGTGACGGTGAAGGTGACAGTGAAGTTGATGGCGATGGCAATGGTAATGGTGATGGTGATGGGGACGGCGACGATGACGTTGCGGCAACGCAGGCGCAACCAGAGGAGGAGGAGGAGGAGGCGGCGCCAGCACAGCTCGACGACGTTGACAATGCTGGCGAGAGCGACCTAAAGCAAAACGAAGTAATTGAAACAATTACAAATTCAATAACAGCCAACGAGGCGCCAGATGCAGTTGCAACAGCTACAGCAACAACAACAACAACAACAACAACGCTGAAGCCAGCTGAGGCTGAGCAGGAGTTAGAGGAGGATGCGACAGCGACAACGACAGTAGCTGAAGTTGCCAATGACCGTGACAATGAAGTGAATGTGGATGATGATGAAGAAGATGAACAAGAAGAAGAAGCTGAAGAAGCTGAAAAAGAAGTTGATGCGGATGACAACGAGTTGGAGCGAGCGACAGAGGCAACAGCTGAGGAAGAAACTGAAACAAGCGAAACTGAGGGCTTGACAGCGGCACAGCAGCAGGAAGCTGATGATGAAGACAATGATAATGATAATGATAATGATAATGATGACGATGATGATGCAGATGACAATAATGATGTGGCTGATGATGCTGCAGTTGATGCTAAAGACGATGACGAGGCAAAGTTAAGCCAGGAGGCGTCAACTGCTAATAGCAATGAAAGCGCTGTCAGGCCAAACGGCAGCAACAACAACAGCAACAACAACAACAACAACAACACAAGCAACAACAACAACATCAGCAACAACAATGAGCCAAGCCGCGAAGCTGTTGATGGGAATGGTAATGGCACTGAGGTTAAACAGCAGCTGCAACAGCAGCAGCGACGACTGCAACGCTTGCGTGTGCGACAACGCAGCGGCATTTAATAGCTGCAGCCGCATAAATTGTTAATTTATTATTATTATTGTTAATGAATTGTTAATGCTAAATGCTTGTTAATTAATACATATTTATTGCTATTGTAGAAAAAAAAAGTCAAAACCAATAAAAGAGTAAGCGAAACAAAAGAAATACAAAAAACAAAAAAACATGTGAAGAGACAACAATACAAAATTGAAACAATTTTCAGAGCAGCAGCGGCAACAGCAGCAACAACAGTTGCAGAGCAACTGCAGCAGAGGGCAAGCAGTTTAACTCTGTTAAGCAGCAGTTTAAGAGCAACTAGAGCAGAAGGCTAACAGCTCTGTTAAGCAGTAGATGCAGTGCAGCTGGAGCAGAGGGCAAACAGCTTAACTCTGTTAAGCAGCAGTTGCAGAGCAATTGGAGCAAGGGCCAAGCAGTTTGCCCAATGCAACTGTTGCTGTTGCTGCAGATGCTGCTGCTGCCGTTGCTGCTACTGCAGTTGCTGTTGCTTCAGTTGCTTTTGTTGCTGCTGCTGCTATCGCTGCTGTTGCTGCTGCTGCAGTTGCTGCTGCTATGGCTATTGCTTAAGTTGCTTCTGTTGCTGTTGCTGCTTCAGGTGCTGCTGTTGCTGTTGCTGTTGCTGCAGTGGCTTCTGTTGCTGCTGCTGCTGTTGCTGTTGCTTCAGTTGCTTCTGTTGCTGCTGCTGCTATCGCTGCTGTTGCTGCTGCTGCAGTTGCTGCTGCTGCAGTTGCTGCTGCTATGGCTATTGCTTCAGTTGCTTCTGATTTTGCTGCTGTTGCTGTTGCTGCTCCTGCTGCAGTTGCTGCTGCTGCAGTTGCTGCTGCTGCTGCTGCTCCTGCTGCAGTTGCTGCTGCTGCAGTTGCTGCTGCTGCTGCTGTTGTTGCTGTGGCTGTTGTTGCTGTGGCTGTTGCTTCTATTGCTGCTGCAGTTGCTGCTGCTGCAGTTGCTGCTGCTGCAGTTGCTGCTCCTGCAATTGCTGCTGCTTTTGCTGCTGTTGCTGTTGCTGCTGCAGTTGCTGCTGTTGCTCCTGTTGCTGCTGCAGTTGCTGCTGCTGCTGTCCTCGTCGCATCGCCAACTCCACATTGTTGTCAGCCGAATCAAATGAGCTGTTTGAGGGACCTCTGCGCCTGCGGATCTTCAAATTGTTCTCCGCCTGTCGCCGGCGCACAAAGTCCAGTTCATATTTGTTGACCGCATGGCAGAGGGCCAAATAGGCCTGCAGCTTGGGCGACTGGAGTCGCACGGCCAATTGGCTGGCCTTGGCCAGCATGTCGCCAAGTCGCTTGAATCGATAGAATTTCGCGTGCACCTGACAGATCAGAAACGTGACATTGAAGCGCCAAACGTTGCTGTTGCATTTGCGTGCCTCTGTACAAAAGCCTTAGAGTTAACTCAAACTGAACTCTAAAAGCCAATTATCGCTTACCGTGTAGCGCCTTCTGTGCCGTTATCATGGACTGGTCAAAGCGCGACTCCTTGAAGTGGCAGCGCGCGATCTCGAACTGCAGATAGGTACGCTCGATGGCAAAGAGCGAGTGCTTCAGGCGGCTATACAGCTGCTCCACTTTCTTGCTGCAGAATGGAAGTAGACGAAGGGAATTATGTGGAAATAGATGCAATTTATATTGGGGACTTACGCCACACGACTCTGTCGCTCCTCCTCTTTGTCGATGTCGGCGTAGATATTGCGACCGCCGAAGCTAATGGACAGATCCTTGGCACGTTCCGTTGTCAGCAGATAGAGTATGGAATGATTTCGGAGATCCAGGAAGTCAACATTCTTCGGCACGGCACAGCGATCGATGTGGGCCAGAGCCAAGATGTTGTAGACTTCGTTGACGAACTCCCACTTCCAGGGTAGCGTGCGAGTCGTCTTAAGGACAATGCTGCTCGACATGATGTGCTCGATGTAGTCGGTCAGGCGCTCGATATTGCGCTCCTCTCGCCGCTTGTGCACCTCACGCAGCATGCGGAAGCACTCGCGTCGCGTCTGGTACTCGATGCGAAACACGGAGTTCATCTGATTCCGCTCGCAGATCTGCGAGCCGCGGCACTTCGCATGCCTGCAGTGGTAGAGGGGCCGGCGGCAGTGATTCATTTTCTGAAAAGAGGAAGATGAAGATGATGAGTCTCATGATCAAGGATATGTCATATGGCTACCATGAACTTGTGCACGATGGCCAGCTGCTCGGTTAGCAGCTCGGTCATGTAGGGCGTGGAGCTGTGGGACAGAAGGTGCGAGAACTTGATGTTCGTCTGCAGCTGCTGCAGCATGGTGAGGTCTTTGGCGCTATGGCGCAAGTACTGATAGTTGTAGAAGTTCTCGGACGTGCGATGACGTGCCCGCTCTAGCGGCGCATAGTCCGTCTTCTCTTTCTCGATCAGACTCTCTACATCGCATTCGAGCTTCTCGCTCAGCTGCCAGATGGGACGGGGCATGAATGCCGCGGCTGTGCGCCGCGGGTGCGCCACGTCCGTGATCAGGGGCCAGTTGTCCAGCAGGAAGGGATGCAAGGCATCGCCCAAGCTATCCTCGAGCACACTTATTGTCTAAGCATAGGGAAAACGCCATCAACTAAAGATCTGAGTCAATGCATCCTCCTTAACTCACGTGGTTGGCACGCAAATCAAAGCGATCCTTGGCACTTTTGCCTTGATACTTGCGCTTCTCGATGTTCAGCTGCATCAGATTCTCCTCGAACTGATTGCACTCGAACATCGCATCGCACTTGTTCAGGACATTGCTCAGCTTCGATCTGCCCTGGAGCACCAGCAGGTCATGCGCTTTCTCTGCATCCGTCAGCGCCAGTTCCGGCTGGGCAATCAAACGCCGACAAACACTGCGCTTGTCCAGCGCATCAGAGGCCATTTCGCAGTAATCTTTGTCAATTGAGTAGCATCCCCCATGGCCCAACTGTGTGAAGCTGTCGTTGCAGCAGGCATGTTGCCCTTCGGTGTGGCATATGGATATGGAGCGATTGAAATACTCCAGCGCCTTCTTGTTGCGCAGCCGCCACGCCCAGTCCTTGAAGATGCCCGCCTGTATGCAAGGTGGCCAATTGATGCGTTGCCACACTTTTAGGTTCGGCTCCAGCATGCCCGTCCGCATGCCATGCATCGGCACCATTTTGGGCCCAATCTTGCATTCGCTGATGCCCGACATCTTTTTTGTGATCTGTTCACAATATTGGAATTTCGTACGGCAGCTCAATGACTGAACTGAATTTGCAATACGTACAATTTTGGCAATAACTTGAAGTAATTTTCAATCAATTTCAATTGACAAACGAATTTTCAAATTTGAATTCGAATTTGAATTTGTTGGGCAAAGCATGCGAGTATCAAGCAGTTGAGAGCACTGCTTGCTGCAGAAGGATGCTTAGTTCCAGTTGCTCCTAAACTTTCAAGTAAAATGCCATGTAACGTATACTACATGACTTCTATATATAGGAATAGCATTAGAGTAATAAAATTGTATATATACATAGCTAATAGTTAATACTAAATGAAAAGAAGATAATTTTCGCATAATTTATTAGAAAATCAATTAACTGAGCTTGTTGATGCACAAGGATGCCTAGTTTCAGTAGCCATCAAACTGTAAAGCGAAATGTCAAAGAACGTATTAATGACATAACTTCCATGTATAGAAATTGCATTAAACTAATAGATTTTTATATATACATAGATAATTTTTTAGTTAATGCAAATTTGACTTTCAATTCGAATTTGTTGGGCAAAGCATGGGAAGTGCTAAGCAGTGTGCAGCGCTGCTTGCTGCATAGGGATGCCTAGTTTCAGTAGCCCCCAAACTGTAAAGCGAAATGTCACATAACGTATTACGTATGCTACATGACTTATAGAAATAACAGTAAATTTATATATATATATATATATATATATATGTATATATATATATGTTGCATTGTTATATGATAGTAAAAGAGTTGAAGATAGTTTTTGTACAATTTAGTGGTATGTTAATTATATATTGCTTTGTTTAAGTTTTTAACTTAATACAAATTTGAGTTACAATTCGAATTTCAGTTCAGTGGAAAAGCAGGTGAAGTACTAAGCAGTCGACAGCACTGATTGCTGTATAAGGATGCCTAGGTTCAGTCACCCTGAAACTATCAAGCAAAATGCCACATTACGTATACTACGTAAGCTCAGGTATGAACATACAGAAATAGTTAAAGATGGTAGGCCGCCTGAGGGCGTACAATAGAAATAGATAAAGGTAACATGACTTGGACTCCAAGTATAGGAGAATACATAAAGACCAACGCTGAGCCTTACAAACTTAGCAATAGATAAGCTAAACTTAAGGCTTGAATTTATGCATGAGTCAGTGTATAAAATCATTGACTCAGAAGAATAAAAATCAATATATAAACTGATCACCAGCGCAGCAAGTGTATTCAGTGTCTCAAGAGCCGGATAGATCAAGTGTATTCAACATATACATGACGTCCAAACATAGAAATAATATCAAAATATCCAAATAAATATATATAATAAATATAAATATTTATATAATAGAAAATAAATGTAAAAAAATTTTATAAAAAGAAAAAAAAGAAGATACTTTTTTACAATTTCTTTATGTTTGCTTTATGTTGTTTTATAAATTGAATTAATTTCTGTAAATTTTAAATTATTTCAAATATAAAAGCAGTGCAAACGGACAATATTATCACACAGCAAAGCAGTGCAGATTGAGCAGCGCTTTTGCATGGACCCTTTAACACTGCTTGCTGCACTCGAGCAGCATTCACATTGCACTCTTTAAAATCAGCATCAAACTGTTAAGGCTTTAACGTTAGCAACATTAGAGGCATCTCTGGGCATCTGTTTTGAAACAAGAATCCGAATGCAAGCTAGATTGTAAGCATATATAACGACATATGTATGTATAGCTAGGTAAGTTGCCTTTGCAGGGTAAGTTGCCATCGGCTAGAGCGTGATTCGATTTATAAACCAACTGGCAATTGCGTCATTTGTTCCCCACTTCCGTGCAGCAAGTCAAAGTGTTGGATTTTCACAGCAGTTAACGCGCAGTTGGACACGCTTGCACTGCTCACGCTGCGAAAAACTAATAGATAAAACTCTGCTCTATTACAGGGTATACAGCGGGGCAGTCGAAAGGGAGAGGCGAGGGGCAGGAGACATGAGGCAACTCGCGGCTAGTCGGAAAGAAATGAACAAACAAACAATGGAAAACAATAACAAACTTTTGGCAAAGAGTCATAATAGTGGAATATTGCATAACTTTGTGTCGCTTCTTCTTCTTCTTCTTCTTCTTGTTGTTGACCAAATTATTTAATTATTTTATTTTTTGCTTTTGCTTTTGTTGTCCATAGTTTGTTTTATCTTTTGTCTGGCGGTGGATTTGGCCCAATTGCTTGGCCAGCAACAATTATTACAAATATTTATGCGAAATGTAATTTGTTTAATTGTTTTCTCTCTCTCTCTCTCTCTCTCTCTGCTATTTGCTGTTTATTATTTCTCTTTTCACATAATTTATGCATTGCTATTGTTTTCTTTCATAAGCGCGATTTGTTGAATTTCTGTGTTTGAGATTTTGTCGGACAGACGACAACGACTCATTCCGGCTGTCACCTGCCTGGGTTAGAGAGGGGGGCGAGGCGGAGAGCGAGAGGTTGAACGAGATCTTGGCAACGCTGATGACCGCTCGAATTGTTCGCATTTGTATGCCGGCGAGCTGTGGGTGTCACTTTTTACGTTTATTGCGGAAAGAAAGTCACAAAAATACAAAAATAATAAAAAAAAAAGGTAGCGAAACTGTTGCTGCTATGGTCAGCAGGGGGGCGTGGCAGGGGCCACTTGAGCGACAATTAAAGCAGTTTTTTTTTGCTTTTATTTTGTAAAGTTTTTTGTGCGCGCGCGTCTCCGTTTTTTTCTTTTTTTTTCATTTTGGCAATAGCGCAACGTGTGGCCAACAGCTATAAATAAACACAATCATCGTAGAGCCGCACGTTGGGTCAGGAAACACTGCAGACGCGCTGCACAGCATGTCAATTAGCCGCCTGCAGTCGCTTCCAAACTTTAGCGTTATGCATGGCTCTTGAATTCCGCAAAAGATGAACAACAACAACAACAACAACAACAACAAAATACAAAGTTAATGAGCGAAAAACGAATACTTTTTCAAATAGTTTCTTGAAGTTTGCTTGCCAATTAAAAAATAAATTTATTTCAACTATTTTGCGACTCGAAGACTCGCAGTGATTCAAGTGCATAAAGTGAAATTTGACTGTGTTGGCAGCTAGAAATAGTAATGTATATGGATTCTTCTTTAAAACTAGATTTATAACAATTGACATAGATATAAGTGAGAGAGAGAGGGAAAGAGCCATGAGGCTTACCACAGATCAATCTCCCTGACTAGATGAACTAGCTAACAAAGACCCATAACAATGTAGATTCCTCTTCAAAACTATCTTAAGAAGGCTTGAGACAGATATAAGTGAGAGGGAGCCAGAGAGCCATGAGGCACATGAGGCCACAGATTAATCTTCCTGACTACTATGGGTCTATAGTTAACAAAGACCCCTAACAATGTATATAGATTCTTCCAGATTCTAGATTCTAGATAGATTGTTCTTCAAAACTATCTTTGGAAGGCTTGAGACAGATAAATCCGTCTGACTGCTAAGATATACAGGTGGGATAGACTCATAACCCATAGCCCATTACTCATAACAAGCTGCCATAGAACCATAAGGTTTGCCACAGATCTTTTTCTCTGGATAAGTAGCTATATAGCTGAAATAGACCCTTGACAGCTTAATATATAGATTCTTCTTATCTTTCTAAAGCTTTTTTCTGCTTACTAAGTTTTATGACTGATAACAATCTATATATATTCCTCTTTAAACTATCTTTATAAGGCTTGACACAGCCTTATCCACCTGACCAGTAAGAGACATAGTTGTCAGGGGCTCATATGTTCAGATCAATCTCTGTGTTTACTCAGCTATATATCTGCCATATACCCAATATACATTGTTTCTTCCTCAAACTTTCTTATCTTGCCACAGATCAATCAATCATCTGACTACTTAGCTACATAGCTGCCATAGACCATAGACAACGTTCTATTCAGATTCCTCTTAAAACTATCTTTATAAGGCTTGACACAGCTTAATCTACCTGACTACTAAGCTACATAGTTTTCAGAGGTCCACAGGTCTTACCACAATTAATCTGTGGTAAGACCTGTGGACCTCTAACAACTTTGTAGCTTAGTAGTCAGGTGGATTAATCTCTGTGTTTACTCAGCTATATAGCTGCCATATACGCATAACAATATAGATTGATTCTTACTCAAAGTTTCGTATCTTGCCACAGATCAAGCAATCATTTGACTACTCAGCTACATAGCTACCATAGACCATAGATAACGTTTTATATAGATTCCTCGACAAACTATCTTTATAAGGCATATCACAGATCTATCCCTCTAACTGCCACAGCAGATAGCTACCATAAATTCTTATCAATGTATATAGATTCCTCTTCTAATTATATTTATAAGACTTGACATAGGCCAGTCACTCTGTCCACTAAGCTAAATAACTTACATAGATCCAGAACAATCTGTATAGATTCTTCTTCAAGCTATATATTATTGTATATAAGACTTTCCATAGGTCAGTCTCTCTGCCTACTAATCTATATAACTTACATAGATCCATTAGGCTTTATTCTTCAGATCATTCTCTCCATGTAACTGCAACAACAAGATTCTTTTTCAAATTATCTTTATAAGACTTACCATAGATTAATCTCTCTAACTAGTATGCCATACAGCTACCATATACTTGATAGGTTGAAAATGAGCTTCAGTTAGTGCAACAGTTATTTGATGAATGAAAAACTAGATTAAGTTGCCACTAAAGGTATCAGAAAGCTTGGTTAGTAAAATATAAAAACTTTTAGTTTTAAACAAAAATTGATACACATTATCGAAAACCTTTCCTTATATGATCCTTATATGACATATATTTTATTGGAAATATATTTACTTTCAATAAGAACTTAAAAACACTAGAAAGAGCTCTTTGACGTTGAACTATTTGTATTATTTTGCTTACAAAGTGTTATATCCAAGTGCGTGTTTCACGTGTTGGTAGCGAAAGGTTGTGTAATTGGTTCAGAAGGTCATCTTGTGGATGGTCTTGAAATTTTGAATGCGAGTGCGTGTATATAAGGGTTGGGATAGGTCTCATGTTTAATGTTCTATTTGATTGATTGAAGTTTGTGCATTGTCTATATAATCGCTTTTATGTTCAAGTATCTGATTATGTATATGTTTCAACATAGACATGGATATTCATCTTCAGTAAAGATGTTCTATATATCAAAATAACTTGAACAAGTTAAGTTTGACCCAACATATTAAATGATACAATTCAAAGTCAAGATAAATTGCTTACAACTAAATAAAGATGTTGCTTTGTTGCTGTTCTCACTGTGCCAACTGTGTAATAGAGCTGTTTAGCTATGACTTACAAGCAGATCAGCAATTGCTATTAGATCAATTGCTGAGCTTCCTTTAAGACAATCCTACAAGTGTAAGCCAAAGTGTAAGACAAAACCCTTCAAAGTCAAATAACTAAATACTTTATGAACTTTAGAGTAACCTAACAATTCATATTATAAAGTGCAGTAAAGTGTGCTGAAAGTCTGCACTGAGTGCGTGGCAGACAGGTATTCACATGATTATGCAGCACGAGCTGACACCTCTTTGGCCTGCCTTAGACTCAGGCTAAGAGCTTTTTGTCCAAATTAGTCGGTGCTAAGATCTAACTATTTATTCATGCGCCCTGTTGCATGCAACGCGCAGCTCTCAGGTGCCGACATTCGATGCTGCCCACTCGATACAAACGACTTGAATTACGATGCCAGGTGCAAATTGAGTTAAGCCCAACGGGCGGTCACTTTGACACTGTTGCCGAGCAGCACACGGCGCACGGCACACAGCACACGGCAGACGGCACGCAGAGCATATTTGTTCAGCGTGTCGAAATGCAAATGGCAAGCTCTCGACAGAGACTGAGATATGGCAAGCTCTCGACAGAGACTGAGACATGGAAATCTCTAGACAGAGACTGAGACATGGAAATCTCTAGACCTCTGTCTATATGAGATATGGACTGAGACATGGAAATCTTAGTTAAGTTCAGCTGCTAGCTAAGCGAAATCTATGAGTAGATAATCAAGAAGATGATGCTAACTCTAACTGTTGCTTAAAGTGAAAGCTTTTGCTCAAGCTCAATGAAGTCTGAAGTCCAGCTACTGTGGCTAAAGGAGAGCAAGGAGATATAGCGTTCAACTGCAAGGAAGTTTAAAGAGGATATTTGATTTACTTTAAGTCAAGACTCGGTTAGGTAGGTCTTGAGAGTGCTGTCATCTGAACCTTCTCCTAACTCCAGTAAGCTAAAGGAGAGCAAGGAGATATTGGGTCCAACTACATGGAAGTTTTAAGGGTTAAATTTGATTTACTTTAAGCTAAGACCCAGTCAGGTAGCTCTTGACAGTGCTAAGTCGTCTGCATCTTCTCCTAGCTCCAGTATGTAGCCTGATAGACCTCTCTACTGCATATTGCATATAAATCCCATTATGAGAATCGCAAAGAGAGGCGCATCAATTGGAATAACGCTTGCAGGCAACTGCTAATGCAGCAGTTATCATTAGTTAAATGCTTTGTTTATGTACTTTAATTAAATATGATTGTTGTTTGTTGTTGTTCCTATTATTTTGTTGTTGTTTTTGTTGTTTTTTTTTTGGATATGCAACATAGTTGACAATTATTATGCTGTGACATGCCTGTGGGCCAAAGCTAAGCGGCAGTAATGCTGTCTGTAGGGCCGTCCGGTCCGTATGGGGCACATTGGCCACTCGTTTCGTTTCGGCATCGTGTGGCAGGCTTCGTGCTCGTGTTGGCCTGCTGCTGCAGCATCAACGGCGCTGTTCAGTTCGCTCAGTTCGCTTTTGTCTCGCCCAGTGGCAGGTTGTTAGTCGGTCCTGTGCGTGCAGCCCGAACAGAGAGCCCAGCCAACGGCGCTCGACGCACATTTCACAGTTGATAAATTCAAAAAAAGCGACTTCAAAGTCAACAGCAAAGACAAGTCAAAGGCGTTGCCGCAGCATCCGAGCCTCTTAGCTGGATTGAGTCTGGAGCTAGACACTTGACGTGAGTATTTAGCCAACTGTTTGTGGCTTAAACAGGTCCATTACCCTTTTCCATAGAACAACACAAATACTTTTGTCCCATTGACATCCTTTTGACCGTAATCATAAAACGCTAGCGCGCGTGGCTGGCCTCTTTAATTATTTATGTGTAGATCCGAAATTTGTTTTTTTTCCAGTTTTGTTTTTGTTTTTTGTTTTTGTCCATGTCATCTTCGAATGGCAAATAAAAATCAAGTATACGCCGCATAAACACTTCAATGCCATTAACATGAATCTTTCATATAATTTCGTGCGCTCACATGACAATTTATGTGGCCCCCGTGAGTGTGTTGCTCTCTCAGTCTCTTTTCTTTTTTGGGTCTTCACATTTTTATGGGCCAAGTTGGTCCATTTGCCGAGCACTGGCCAGCGGTTCGAGGACCTGCTCTGTGACTGGCAGTTGGGCTAATGCATTGATCAATCAAAAGCCCGATTGCTCCACACTCTGTCAGCAAATTCATTCATTCTTCACCTGACTTGTCAATCCTTATGGCAAACAGCATTGCGTCTGAAGTCAGGTGGCAACTGCATCGCCTCCTGGGTCCTGCCTCCTCTCTCCCTGTCTTATTATCGCTGGCGACTGATTGGCTTCGTTTGTCAGCAATTGTTACAGTTGCATAATGTTTGCCAAATCAGTTGCAGGCTGGCGGCAGCAATGCCATTCAAATATGCTAAGCTCTGACTGCTGGCGCCATCTGGCGGACAACATTGAAAAACTCTCCCCCTCCAACTGAAGCAGCTGAAGCAGCAGCAGAGGAAGCTCGTTAAGTGCAAATGAATGGCAATAACAAGCAAACAACAAATTCCGAAATCCGTATACAAATTCCGTATTCTTTATTTGCCGTAGCCCCAGGTGTATGCAACAGTTTTAAAGGAATTTGCAGCATTTAATTTGCAGCTTAAGAAGCGCCCGAGAGCGCGACGAGTTCGTTGACCTCTCTGGGTTCGTTACTTTTGTGCAAAATGTCGCTAAAGCATCGTTAAATGTGGCGCATCAAATTATCATTAGATTTATAGCGCTTGCCCTCGACTGCGCCCCGAGCTTGGCCTAGTCTTGCTTGGCCCCGTGTTGCATGCCTCACTTTTTTTATGGCTTTCGAGTGTGGGTGCGGGTGCCGTTAGGGCCGGGCTTTTATTGCCCGTTTTGATTTATGGCCAATGCCTAAGGAACTGCAACAGTGTGCACTCTCGACTGCCTTACAATAGACAAAGTTAATGCTCAGCCCAACCAAACTGAACTGAAACTTTGCATCTTCATCTCCAGCTGCTGTTGAACTTTTTGGCAACTGCAAAACTAGTATAAACTGGCGAATGCGATGTGTATTTTGGTTATGTATTAACATTCCAAGGGTCGAATATCAAGTTGATAGTAAAATGAGTTACAATCTTGCAACGACTATTAAATACTCATTAATGATTCAAAAAACAGTTGAATCATTGCTGGTAAGTCTCAAAAGAAAGTCTGCAGTCAGTTAAGGATTCCATTTTAGAGCTCTAGTTGTACAACTTTTGGAGTATGTCGAGTGTTTACCATGTTCATAATATTAATATTTATATTATTTTAGGTAAATTATTAGAGGAGCTCAACAGTTTCTGCTGTTGAAGAGTGAAAAGTCTTACCCATTTAATACCTATTTTGTGCAATGACCGTCTTGCTGTACGTCCGTCTGTAAGTCCGTCCGTCCGTCCGTCCGCCCGTCTGTGCGTCTGTCTGTCCGTATGAACGCAAACCAGTTCGCCGCTATTGAAGCTAGAGATTTGAAATTTCAAATATATACTCAGATATACCCTCGTCTGCTAAAGAGTTAAGACTTTAACGATACGCCCAATAGGAGCGTGGCAAATCGGAAAATGCTATATCCGCTCTGTCAGAAACCGTATTATTGTGAAACTTGAAATTCGGTATATATATACTCGGGTTGGCAAACCAAGATTAAGTTAGATATGACGGATATATCTTCGTCTATAAAGCCAGTAGCAAACCGAAAAAGCTTTTATCTCTTAAAGCTTGAGAGCTAGAAACTTAAAAATGAAAGAATATAGCTACTGTTGAGAGGAGGTCAATCGATGACACAAAGGTAATTTTTACGACTTTTTGGGAACGTGGCATATCAACAAATATCCTGTAATTTCCACAGTCTTAAAGCGTAAGCTCATAAATTTTACTGCTACGTTACACTAGATGCGTTCTTGTACATTTTATGCCAACAAATATATATATCTACAAATCGGACAAAACTATATCTGCCAATGCATTGAAATGTTTTGGAGCTGGCAGTGTTTTTATCGATATTTTTATTATACCCTGAACCCATTGAAAATGGGAAATCAGGGTATAATGTTTTTGTGAAATGTATGTAACAGGCAGAAGGAGACATCGCAGACCCCATAAAGTATATATATTCTTGATCAGCTCGATGAGCTGAGTTGAAATAGCCCTGTCCGTCTGTCCGTCCGTCCGTCCGTCCGTCCGTCCGTCCGTCCGTCCGTCCGTCCGTCCGTCCGTCCGTATGAACGCAGCGATCTCGTAAACCACAAAAGCTAGATATATGAAATTTTCAGAGAATACTCGTCTATAGCCTACGCAGTACGAGTTTTTTTTAGATTTTCGATAACTCATCCCGTTTCCTTATTATCGATAAAAATCGATAACTTTTCTTCCGCTAAGCATACCGTAAGAGCTAGAGACTCCAAATTTACTGTATAAATTTGTGTAATGAATGCGGACATTTTGTCATTTTTGGATTTTGGATGCCACGCCTCCTTCGCCCCCAATTTGAAAAATTCGTATTTCAAATACTAGAGACTTGTGCTTTGGCAAATACATACATATAAATGACATGATTACGCTGCGCAAGTTTGATTAAGAAAATCAGTCCACAAAAAAAGTTATTAAACATTTAATTTCCCATACAATAGGCATATTGCAGCCCAAGCGCAGTCGCTGCGTCAACTGCGCAGTCAGCAGAGCGCGTGCTTATGCGTGCGTGCGTATGCATGCGTGTGTGTGTGTCTGTGTGCGTTGCTCGCAATATTTGTATATGTAAAATAAGCATAGCATGTTGGGAAGATTGGCTCTTCGCAGGGTTCAGGGTATCTCGTAGTCGAGCCGTCTCGACTAGAGCACTCTTACTTGTTATTGATATTTTTTTGCAGTTTTAAATTTCATTTCAATCAAATTGAATTCAGATTTGAGAGCTAAGATAAGATCTAAGCCTGTTTGCCTAACTAAATGTCCATAAATTTGTACGATAAATATTATTATCTATATAAGAACTGAATGTGGCTCAAAGCACTTGATCTATCTGGCTCGAGGGACCCTAAACACACTTGCTGCATTGGCGATCAGTTGTATATTGATTTTTATTCATCTGAGTTAATGTTTTTAGACACAGACTCATGCGTAACTTCAACTCTTAAATCTAGGTTATCTATTGCTAAGTTTGTAAGGCTCAGCGTTGGTCTTTATATGTTCTCCTATATTTAGAGTCCAAACATGTGACCCTTATCTATTTCTATTGCACTTCAACCTAGTTGTTAAGTGCGTAGCAGGCATATTTATGATCTTTGACTATTTCTGTCTGTTCATGCCTGCACAGTGGCTTTAAAGTTATAGACTTTCTATACCTTATATACCAAGTTCTAAAAGTGTGTCTCACTGAAAAGAGGCACCCGCCCAGCTCCTCACTTAGTCCTTTTATCTATAAAAAGATAAATTTAAAAGTTCTTTTAGTTATTTATTGTATCTAAAGCGCCGGAACACAGCTGAACGTACAGTTTGTAAATTTTACATGTTTCACTAGAGAACGAACTGAAAAATGCTTGCAAGTTATGTGAAATCTTTAAGGCCGATTGCAATTGTAAGTGGGAACTGGGTTATGCTGCGATTGCTAGGCAAAAGCATTTGCCTCACAGAACTCCATAAGTGAGCCAAACTTATGCAGCGCCCGAAAACTGTGTGAGAGAGAGAGAGAGAGGGGAAGGGCAGCAGCATGCAACCAAGTTGTTTGAGCAACAGGCACCAGCAACTTAGCGACAACTGAGTAAGCAGCTGCTTGCCTTGCCTTGCCTTGCCTTGCTTTGCTCAGGACTCGACTCTGTGGCACCGACAGCTCAAGTCGCCTGCTTGACTGAGATTCCCGTGAGGGCGCGCGCGGAAGGGCAACAGGAGCAGGACGAGTTTTGTAAATTCATTAAACGCATGAAATATGCATAAACATAATTCGGTGTCTGTAATTAGCATTTCTGCCAGACAGTGTGTTTTTTACGTCCTCCTGTCATGTCCTCCACAGTTTTTTTTCCCTTTGTGTTGTTTCATTTCATTGCTGTTCGAGCAAGTCCTTTGCAGGCAAAAGCAACAACAGCTGCGTCCGAGCTGCTCCGAGCTGCTGGCCGCTAATTGAATCACTTTCGCCATGTTTGGTTAGCCTTTTTGTCTTAGTCCACTTCGCAGCTTTAATTAAGCAGCCAGCGGGCTAAACTACGATACGCCGGCGAGGCTACAACCCTTTACATGTTGGCTAAACCAAACACGTGCTGGAATTTTTCAACACAAATTCGCAGAAACATCAAAAAAGCACGTCAGCGTGTTAAAAGTTCCCCGCCACCGACTAGCAGATGCCCTGGGCAACAGCAACAAAAAGTGGAAGAGTGAAGAAGTTGATGGTGAAAAGTGAAAAATGAAGTGTGGTAACTCTTCGTACTCTTTCTGCTTCGTAAAAATAACTCTTCTTACTCCTGAGTTGTTTTCAAAAATAAGTTGTAAGAGATCGATGGGAAAAGAAAGGAAAACTAGTTTCCTACAGACAATATACGTTGCAAGGACTTTCGTTAAGAAAGACGAACAGACAGGCGGACAGAGCCATTATTTTGGTATGCTGCGATTGGTTCTCTATGCATTGATCTCTCATTTGCTGTAGTCTAGTCCCTTTTAAGATAATTTCCTTCATAAGGAAGGACCCAACTTTGTTGGGAAGCTTCCCTATACACAGATCTCATACCACAGCTAGTCAAGTAGCTTAATATCTTTTCCTTTATGAAGTTGGACAAATATAGACAGTTCCTTATAGGGATGCTGTGATGCTTCTCTATGCACAGATCTCTTACTCCAGCTAGTCAAGTAGCTTAAGATCATTTCCCTTACAAAGTCAGACAAATATAGACAGTTCTTTATAGGGATGCTGCGATGCTTCTCTATGCATAGATCTGTTATTCCCTCTAGTCTCTTCTTCCCTCTTATTCACTCTTATTACCTCTTATTCCCTCTTCTTCCCTCTTATTTACTCTTATTCCCTCTAGTCTAGTCGCTTGCTTAACAAAGTCTGACATATATAGACTTGAGATTCTGAGCTGCTTACCTAAGCACAGATTCCTTTAGTCTAGTCGTTTTAAAGATGGATAGGAATGGACATATGTTTATATTTGTTGTACTGTATTTGAATGCAGTGATCCTTCATAGATCTCCTTTTTCATATAATTTAATCACTTTCCTTTATGAAGTCAAACTTCTCTATGCACAGATCTCTTTTTCCCACTAGTCGAGTAGCTTGCTCAAAAAGTCTGACATATATAGAATAATGAAAAACTTTCCTGAGATGCTGAGCTGCTTACCCAAGCACAGATCCCTTTAGTCTAGTCGCTATAAACATTGTATCCTTTATAAAGATAGATATATGGACAAACTGTATTGCGATCCAGTGATCCTTCACAGATCTCCTACTCCATCTAGCTTAATCGCTTTTAAGATTAGTTGCTTATTGAAGCCAAACTTCTCTATGCATAGATCTCTCATTCCCTTTCGTCGGTTTTAAGATCATTTCGTTTATAAAGTCTGACATATGAGTTGAATCTATAAACATACGTCGTACTTAATCTCTTATTCCCTTTTTGTTGGCCATTTTGCGAAAGGGCAAAGCTTATATAAAAAAGTCAAAAAATATGCAAATGCCAGAGGTCTAGGTATAGCCGCCGCTGCAGAGCCGAGCAGCGAACGGCATGCGGATGAAGATTGGGCTACTTATGACAAAGTTTTCCTGTTGGCTTTCAGCTCGCTGCACGTTTTTATTTTGGTTTTCCTTTTATGTGCCACTTGTTGGAACTCATTAATTTGGGACAAAAAAAAAACGAAAGAAAGGGAAAACTTTGTTGAAACTTCGTTTCGATGCCAATTGCGTTGGACACGTGCAAGACACAAATTCGCACGAATTTCTGCAATTTGGCACCGCGAACGAGGGTCCGACAGTCGGTGCGGCATCTCTCTATGTAGGTGCTGTTAGCTGGCAATTGCTGCTGCTCAGCATAATTTAATTTACATGGAAATGCGAGCTTAAAACGCTGCGGCGTGACATCTGTGCGCCAACTGTCAAATGGCAGGATGGCTGGGGACTTTGCAATGGGCAGCGCTGCTAACAGCTCTGTAAGCGCCGCCAACAATGCCAAGGATATCGCCGCGTTGTTGCCATTCAAAGGCAGCTGTGCAGAAACCGGCAGATAATGTAAACAAAACAATGCAAATAACAACAACAACAACAACAGCAACAACAACAACCGCAGCTGCAGCAACATCACCTGCATAGATGCAATCCGTTGTCTGGCTGCGAGCGCTTCCTTGGCAATGGCGACGACATTTCAGACTGCGTTTGATATGGTATGAGAGAGGAAATAGGTATGTGTGTGTGTGTGTGTGAGAGTGAGTGAGGTTTTGAGAAGAGAATGCAGGCTGTAGGTAGTTCGTGGCTGCGACTTAATGTGCCGAGTGCTCAGCCACAGCAGCAACAGCCATTGCAGCTGGCCGCGGCACGCCCAATAGCGAGCAAGGAAATACTGAATACAAATATCTATGTAAATCAAACTAGAGTATACCCTGTATAAGAAAATAGATTCATGAATAAACATAAAGAGAAAGAGAGAGAAAGAGAGAGAGAGAGAGAGAGAAAGAGTTGTGCTCGTCAATTCATAACTTAAGCAAGATATCTCAAAGTGGAAAACTGGAAAACTATTCATAGTTGGATTGCTTCGGCTGCCTGATTTGAATGCATGAAGTTTTTCTTAATAATATATGGAATATTATATTATTATTAAGAACAGTTAACTCAACTACTATAGAATGAACCGCCATATGATATACCTCAGAGTAATAGGATATATATGTGTTTGGCAAGCCTATAAAATGAAACTAACTTCTACAAGTTAGAAGCCAAAAGGAAGTCCTGGCAAGTAGCAAAGCCAAGTGTTTAGAAACACAGAGAAAGAAAATATCAATGAAGTCATTTGAATTTTATATATTATATTATATATATATAGGATGGTGCAAAAGTAATCATCCAATGTTTAATTG
Source organism: Drosophila nigricruria (assembly GCA_037075265.1). Lineage (NCBI taxonomy): Eukaryota > Metazoa > Arthropoda > Insecta > Diptera > Drosophilidae > Drosophila > Drosophila nigricruria. Next base: position 5,091,280 of record JBAMCI010000206.1, on the reverse strand, counting down.
CTGTCATTTTTGTAGTAAGTAATCAGCCTATTGAAAAACCTTAAAATAAATTTGGTTTTTACATTTGTGAAGTAAACAAACGCAGAATACAAATCGATAAGCCTTGAATCTGCTTACTCTGCAAGAAAGCGGAATATTTGTTTCAATTTTTGTTCATTGAAATACCAAGTTAAAGCAAATAAAAGCTTCACGTGATTACTTTTGCCCCATCCTGTAGTATTAACTAATCATTTTTGTAAGATTAGCATTTAAAGTTGGAGTTATAAGATCGGAAAGGTCGCTCCCCCTATACCCACTCTTCCTATGCTCACTCTTCCTATGCTCACTCTGCCTATGCTCGCTCTTCCTAAGCTCACTCTCCCTATGCTCATTCTTCCTAAGCTCACTCTTCCTATGCTCACTCTTCCTAAGCTCACTCTTCCTAAGCTCACTCTTCCTAAGCTCACTCTTCCTATGTTCGCTCCCCCTATACCCACTCTTCCTATGCTCACTCTTCCTAAGCTCACTCTTCCTATGCTCACTCTCCCTATACCCACTCTTCCTATGCTCACTCTTCCTAAGCTCACTCTTCCTAAGCTCACTCTTCCTATGCCCACTCTTCCCAAGCTCACTCTTCCTAAGCTCACTCTTCCTAAGCTCACTCTCCCTATGCTCACTCTTCCTAAGCTCACTCTTCCTAAGCTCACTCTTCCTAAGCTCACTCTTCCTATGCTCACTCTTCCTAAGCTCACTCTTCCTAAGCTCACTCTTCCTAAGCTCACTCTTCCTATGCTCACTCTTCCTAAGCTCACTCTTCCTAAGCTCACTCTTCCTATGCTAGCTCTTCCTATGTTCACTTACTCCCCTCGGACGTTGTTGTGATATTTATGAATTCCTATATCAGAAGAAGAAAGCCACAAGTTTCTCTCATACCCAAGCAAAGTTGCTCGAACAATATCATCAGCTGCACATCTTATGCACACATGGCCATACAACCCTTCTTTAAACCCTTCTCCTGCACAGGGTATAAAAGTAAATGCATAAAATAACATGAAGACAGGAGAATTTAAAAAAAAAAAAAAGAAAAAACAGAAACGCGGTTGACAGCACATGAAAAATGTACGTGAATAAGATTTTTTTTGCAAGATTCTGCGGCTCTCTGTCGGGGTGGTGGGCGTGGCATGGCGTGGCGTAGTGTGGCTTGGCTGGGAGGCGTTAAGCGGAAAAAACTGAAAGACCTGCAACCGGAAACGTAAGCACAATGGGCAAAGTGCAAGCTGAGCTTTCAAATGCTAATGAGCAGAGATTATCCTCTACACTCGAGCGCAAAGGAACAAAGCACTGCAAATACAGCCAGCCAGCCAGCAGCAGCAGCAGCAGCAGCTTAAATCAGAGTTAAGCTAATTTAATGTTTAGTAGGCTACGAACCAAAGACAAAAACAACTCATTATCAAGGATAATAGGAGAAATGGATATGCCGATGCTTATTAAGTGATAAATGCTGACAGATGAAATGCAACATTTACCGTTTGTATTCATTAATTAGGCCAAAATCAATAAATTTCAATTTGTCGAAATAATAAAGCTTCGTTTCGTTTCGGTCTCTGCAATTACATTGCATTACAATCCATTTATGGCTTCGATTGAAAGGTTTCAGCTCGACTGTTGCGTGACCAATCCCAATCCAGTCTCTATGCACTAATGTTATATTTATGTGTTTGATCTCAGAAGTGAGGCCAAAGAGTGTGAATGACGAACAGTGAATGCTCTATATAGACAGAGAGAGTATGGCAGAGTTGTAGTCAGAGAGTTGATAGTTGCATCAAATGAGAGTAAGACAATACAAGAGATAAAGATAGAGAGAGGGAGAGAGACACACACATTCAAAGAGAGAGATACACTGGGTGAGAAAAAGATAGAGAGAGAGAGTGTGATAGAGAAGGAGAGATAGGGAAACAGAGAGAGAGAAAAGGAGAGTATGACAGAGAAGGAGATATAGAATGAGAAAGTCAGATCGAGAGAGAGAGAGATACTGAGAGAGAGAGTGAAGGACACTGAGAGCGGGAGACACAGCGAGATAGAGAGAGAGAGGAAGAGAGAGAGGAAGAGAGAGAGGAAGAGAGAGAGAGAAAGAGAGAGAGAGAGCAAGAGAGAGAGAGACGAAAAATTAGAGAAAGAAGGCAGAGAGAGAGATGCTGAAAAAGAGAGTGAGAAAGACAGGGAAAGAGAGAGAGAGAGAGAGAGAGACACTGAGAGACACTGAAATACTCTGAAACACACTGAGAGACACTGAGAGACACTAAGAGACACTGAGAGACACTGAGAGGCACTGAGAGACACTGAGAGACACTGAGAGACACTGAGAGACACTGAGAGACACCTAGAGACACCTAGAGACACTGAGAGACACTGAGAGACACTGAGAGACACTGAGAGACACTGAGAGACACTGAGGACACTGAGAGACACTGAGGACACTGAGAGACACTGAGAGACACTGAGAGACACTGAGAGACACCTAGAGACACCTAGAGACACTGAGAGACACTGAGAGACACTGAGAGACACTGAGAGAGAAGAAAAGGTAGAGAAAGAGACGAAGGCAGAGAGAGAATGAGACAGAGAGAGAGAGAGAGAGACACACACAGAGACGCAAAAAGAGAGATATAGAGAGAGAGAGAGAGAGAGAGACAGAGAGAGAGACAAGGAGAAAGAAAGAGACAGATAGGGAGAGAGATACACAGAGAAGTGAGATACACGGAGATACACAAAGAGACAGATACACAAAGAGAGAGAGGCAGATAGAGAGAGAGAGAGAGAGACAAAGAGAACAAATATTTGAACGACTTCCCTGATCACATTTGTCCACATAGATTTCCATCCTTTACAGCAAACATGAAGGACACAATGTTAGGGAACTTGGGAATTCAGAGCAAATGCCTTGTGGCAATGCTTGGCTACAAATGTTGGTCGTGATTTCGTTCGCATGAAGCCAAAGGCAGCTAGCAGCAAAATAGCATACGGAAGGTCAGGGGGTCAGGGCGTGCGGGGGTCAAGGGGTCGATACAACGTTACAGTTGTTTCTCAATTCTCGTCTGATTAAATATCATTGCCAATTATTGTTGTTTTTGTTGGGACTCTGCACATGGCTCTAGCCTTATAAAACAACACACGCATCCATGTGTGTTTGTGTGTGTGTGTGTGTTTGTGTGTGTGTGTGTGTGTGTGTGTGTGTGTGTGTTTGTGTGTATTTGCGCATGTGTTTGCTTATGTATCGCTAACGCTGTGACGCGTTTTCAATTTGGTTTTGCCAATGATGTGAGCAAACAAAACGTCCAACTCACGCAACTTTTGTTGCCATTCATAACCGAACATGGCCCGAGTTGCCCAGTGGGTCGCCGTTAGCTGTGCCAATTCGCAGAATTTGCTATAAAGAAATGAAATTTCCACAGACTTCTGTGGAAGACGATGAAAGTGTTTTCTTTAAAATTGAAGAATATTTTTTTCAGAGAAATCAGTTTTCTCGGATATATATGTATATAGTTCAGTTTCTTTGTTTGCTTTAATTTGAGCTGCCATAGGCATGCCGATTGTAAGGGCTTTGCGAAGCGCTTCGGGTCCCACTGGGTGCCTGGTGCCAGGCGCAACTATTAATATGTTGACGTTGATGTTTTTAAGGATAATACAGTGCGTGTTGCCTGTGGCTTACACACATACACACACACACACACACAGACACACACACATACACACACAGACACACTTGTATCTCATAACGTGCTCAGCTGGCAGCCACGCCCATCATGTGAGCACCGAATTAAAAAAAAAAGCAGGAAGAAGAAAAAGATAAGAGTATAAAGTGCGCTAGCTGTAAGAGCTCAACGTGAAGTTACCCTGAGCTTCTTCATGATTACCTACAACATATATATATATAGGTTTCTGCTCTGGTTTATGACTATACATATATATATATTTCGAGATATCTATCAATATATTGGCATATTTAACAATTTTTAAAGCTATAAGTTTGTGAGATAGCGCATTTTGAGTGAGGCAACTTTTGTTAGTTTGCAGAAAATGTATAGAAAGGAACTTCGAGTGTTATTATAGCAATGATTTTTGTCAAAAAAAAAGTATTGTTGCAGTCAAATCTTGGCTTGATAAACGTTAGGCGGACTTTGCATTAGGAAAATCAATCGTTGAAAAGTGATTTGCTAAAACGAGGCGATATGAGCACAGAGGACTTTGCTTGCAGTGAACGCTTCAAAAAGGCAGTTACAGGCGAAAATATCAAAAAAGTCTAGAAAATAATTTGGATGACCGCAAAGTGAAGTTGTTCGAGCTAGCTGAGGCTCTTAAGCTAACAAAGAAACCTTTTGAATATGTATATATATATATATCGGCGAACGGACTTATAGTGATTATTAATGCTTTTTGGAAGACAGTATGATTAAGGCTGATTGCAGCGAGTCTCTGCACGTCTTGTTCTTTCCCATAGCAATCTCAGACAATGCTTATTTGACACGTCAGCATAGCACATTCTCGTCTATCAAACCCATTAGAGACACGCTTGATATTAGTGTTCACTAATATCCCACTCAAACAAATTACACAACATTTCTTCTAACACGGATATAACTATCGATAAGACACTCTATTCTCTCTCTCTCTCTCTCTATATATATATATATATATATATATATATGTTATATACATATAACATTTGACTATGCAAAAGATCTGCCGCACGAGCTTACAATCGAGCAAGGGCATCGTATCACAAATCAATATAAATGTTGGTAAATTTGTATGAATTTTGCTTCGAATTGCTTCCGCATTCACTGTATTCTCTAGACCTAGCCCCAGAGACTTTTTCCTGTTCTCAGACCTCAGGAGAATGTTCTCTGGAAAGAAGCTTAAGGGTATTCGCTGAAATTGATGCATATTCGAAGGCCAAAGACAAATCGTAGTATAGTCCTTATATCGTCCTCGCAGGCATCTGAATATATATTGAATATGAAAATCAAATTTTGTAATCAAATACTTCACTTATTTTTAGCTCACAAACATTTCAGCCCAACTTTGATGCATATGCGACCCCCTTGGAGGGCTTGAAATGCATGCAGGGTATAGAATATCATTCCCCCTATTTAATTTACTTTCCGTTGATGTTGCGGCTGCTGTCGGTGTTGTATCTGTTTGAGTTGTTGTTCATGTCAGGGCCCTTGGCTCATGGCCCGTGGCCCGTGGCCCGTGGCCCGTGGCCCGTGGCCCGTGGCCCGTGGCCCATGGCCTTTGGCTTCATTCAGTTTGCCTTAAATACCTTCCGGTTGGACTTCAAGTGCAGCTTTTGCTTGTTAGGGCGGATTACAATGTCTTCCAACGTCGTCGTCGTCTTCCATTTCATGAATGCGTGTTCTCAACTTGTCGTCTTGCATGCAACTGTCTCTCTGTCTCGAGTGTTGTATACTATATATTCAGCATATATATACAGTTGTGTCAACTTCGCAACTCATTTGACTTTTAGTTTTTGCCATAAAGGATATATGCAGCTTATTTATGCTAATGGCCTTCGAGTGCAGCTCGACAAGCGCCAAAGCTAATTGATGGCATCATAATAGATAGTTTCAATCAGCTGCTCCGCTTGTTAATGCATAATGATTATGCCCAAGTGCCGTCGCCCATGTTGTCATAAATTGCGGCCATAAATGTAATTTAGACATGGAATAACACGTTGTTAAGCATTAATGTTGTCGAGCCAAGCCAGGCCAAGCCAAACGGCATTCACAATGCAGCAGCAGCAGCAGCAGCAGCATAGCAACAACAACAACAACAAGGACATGAAAATGCACTCAAAAATGCAAACACACACACACACTGTGACACACATATGTGTGTGTGTGTGTGTAAATTTATATATACTTGTTTGGTATATAATAGATAATGTATTTGGAGAGTTAATTAAAAGCGCGCAAGCACACAAGAGAAACAGAGAGAGAGAGAGAGGGGGAGAGGAAGAGAAAGAGAAAGACTATATATATATGGCTGACAGCAAGCGTTAAGGCGTGGTCTATGAGGGGCCATGAACGCGATGGGCAAACCTGTTAAATGTACTTGGCACAGAGAGCGGCGCCAAGGCAGCGGCTGTGGCGTAGGGGCGGCAGTTGAGTTTGGCAACTGCCAAAAAATGGCAGCACTGAGACAAAAATTAAATGTTTTCATTTGCTAACAAAGTTAATTTTGATTTAATGTGATGATAATGCTGCAAGTGGAAGTACAATAGCAATTGGAGGCCAGACTTTTATTTGGGAAATAAACGTAAATGATATATAGAGCTGAAAGATGATTCGATGCAATTTGGTTCGGGGCAACTATAATGATTCAAGTGATGAACTAATTTGCATTTATAATAAGAATATAAGAATATTCAAACTTATAGTTTGTGAACAAGTGAGCTATAGCAAATCTATGCTGAACTGAAGAGATGATTGAGTTATAGTGATCCATGATAAATTGATCTAATGGTAATATTTATTTTTATTTTATAAAGTTAGATATAATTAAAATTAAAATCTAACTTATTTTTAACAGCACTGGCTACTAGGGCCTTCGGCTTTGATCTAATGGTAATATATTTATCTAAAAACATCTATTCATATATTCAAACATCTCTTTTCTTCAAAATAACTTATCTCTATTGCCATGGCCATACATGACGTGTAATAGGAGCCATAGGGCACAAGTGTTTCTCTTATGACCCTAAGCTCGATCATCTGGACTCTTCTCCGCAGTCTACTTGGGGGCTCCAGGAGGTGGCTGTCCCAATCATGTTCTTACTCGTATAGTTTGTAAATATGATATTAAAATTTTGGGCGGAGTCAAAAGTTTCTATTTCTAAAGTAGAGCAAATCAGAAAACAATAAAATTCTTTGAGGATTTCCAATTAAGATCATACAAGATACAATGTATTGATACAGTGTATAGATACAATGTATAGATACAATGTATATAATGTATAGATACAATGTATATAATGTATAGATACAATGTATAGATCATACAAGATACAATATACATATGTAAGCTAGGATTGGCATACCAATCGAGGTCAACTGTGTTATATATGGTGGAGATTAATAAGTACATATATAGTTCATCTTGTTCAATATCAATCTTGATCACTATTAATCTTGATCAGTATCAATATCCTAACTTAGATCGTTTAGCTGGGCTGAGATCAGTAAGCATATATAGTTATAGATCTGCATGAAAATCCCAGTTTGGACTTTTATGATCAGATTAGATCAGCGGAATAGAGAGATTAGATTAGATTAGATCAGCGGAATAGAGAATTTCAATTACTTTAATAGTTGTTCTGATAATCTGATCTGATCTGATGATGTGCTATTTAAAATACCTATAATGCCAGCTAGAGCGAGAGCTATTGTTGCTGGCAGCTGTCTAGCTTATTCATCAACTCTGACTAATTAAAGGCTGTTGTTTAGTTAGTTTAATTAAATTTCAATAGATTATTATTATTATTTATTGATTTGAAGCAATGATCGTGTCGTTAATGCATGCAAAAGTTAAAGGATTACATAGCTGCTGTGCATTTGAAGACATGTTTTGAGGAGCCAAACAAATGCTGAGAATAGAAGCTGTAATATGTCATTTGTATATAAGCTTTGCTTATGAGTTAGAGTGTGCTAAGGCTAAATAAACTCAACACCTCTAAAGAGACAATAAACTCAAGAGAGCAAAGTATAAAAGTAATTTGTCTTCAACAATTTGAAGGTAATATGAAAATAACATCAAGACTTATGCCAGCAGACCAATGACAGAACCATCAGCTGCATACACAGGCTGCTCCCTGTTCCAGTTGCTTATACCTTGAGCTGGCTAATTTAGTAAAACTCAAATTATATATATAAATGCTTTGCCGTCTACTCTTAATTTATAAGGTTACAAATGCAATCACAACTAAATTTTGTCAAGTGTAAGGACTGAAACTGTTTACCATGGACAATGCAACTTTTTGCAGCCAACTTTAGGGGGGGGCGCCAGATAAGTTTTAATTTAAAATGACACGCAATAATGTGACTCAGTGTGTGTGTGTGTGTGTGTGTGACTGCCTGAATGGCAGCTGCCAAGTGGCGCCAGAGTTGGAGACAAGTTTATTTAAGAAACATTTGAAAGACACAAGGATAAACGAGCACAAAGGATGCTGTTGATGTGAGCTGCTTGACTGTGTCAAGTGGCGGGTAAACGTCCTTCACTGTCACATGGAGCTTGTCTGCTCAGTTTCAGTTGCTGTGCAACTATCTGGCTGGCTGGCTTCATTCAGATTTCAATATTGCAAGTTAATGCGCTGAAAGAACTAATGCGTTGGCCCTATGCACCTGCTGTTTCCGGCCAAACATCCGGCTTGGCAGCTGCATCCTGTCGGGTGTCAGCTGATGGGGCTTCCGTTTAAGCTGATGTTGTATTAAAGCCGAATGCAGGCGACTGGCACGCAGCAGCACGCGTAACCAGAAGCCAGAAATGAAATCTTCTCGAGATCTCAACTAGCCGACCTCAACTAGCCCAGCCACGACCTTGGCCAATTTGCTTACCGAGCAGGAGCCAAGGCAAGGCAGGGCCAGGTTCGCTTGGCCTGCCAACTGTCATAGGAAAGCCTTGGCATCTCCATTCCATTGGCATGGCCAGTGCCAACCAGTTAGTCAGTGTCGACTTTTTGTCGCTCTCTGGCCAGGCAATTTGATTTATGCGACGTTTGCTTTGCATATGCCATTCGCAATGCGAATCGGCAACATGGACACGGCTATGGCTTGGACACGGACATGGCCAAAACTGTCGAGCGTAAGCAGACAATGACTGAGATCCGCCACAGAAAGTCAGACAACCACATGAGCACACACATCAGAGCTGAGATGGGGCGGGCAGCAGCCTGACGTAGATGTAAGCGCTTATTTATGACATCTCCTAGGAGTTGGCAGCGTTTCCCCACCACAAACATCCCACAATGGCTAAAATGCCAAGCGAAACTTCTTTCTATTATGAAAAAGTGCGTGAGGCTTGTGAACAACAAACACATTATGTATAATAATAAGCAGAATCTGTGTGCAGGAGCGGTTCAGCTGGCAAGCGGGCAATGCCAGCTGACAGCAATGAGAATGAGATATAGACGAATGGCAATAGTAAGTCGAGAATCTCAATAATTTGTTAAAACTTCATATATTCATTTGTTATAATTTCATAAATTTCTGATCTCTTTGTTAATTTGTAACTATTTTACCTTAAATAAGTTGTAATTTGGTTTTGAAACCTTTTGGAGTTCGTAATGCAAAGCGAGATTTGTTTTCGGTTAAACTAAGTTGGGTTTTACAGTCAGTTATGATGTCTTCATGTCTCTATATATTCTAAACTTTGTGGTTTTCTCATTGCCTAAGCTTAATTTTATAATTTCTCTCCAAGTCTTAAGTCCATCTGTAAACGTATGCAGAAGACCTTAAAAATCGCACTCAAACAGAGCATAGTTTTAGCCATTGATAAGGCAGCAAAAGGTAATGAAATGGCAAAACAATTTCAAAAATGCTTTATCAACAATCAAATCAATTCTATACAAAAAAGAGTTTATTCTGCAAACTATCTCATCTAGACAATTGACACTTCAGAAACAAACTGAATGCCCTCATATAGAAAAGTCTCTACTCTTGTGGCTTGCCCAATGCCATTCAAGTACGGAAAAGTGTAACACGCTGGAGACGAGTAAATATCTAAATATCTAAAAATAATAAAAAATAATAATAATTAATTAATATAAAATAAAAAAGAATATAAAGAAATAATATAAAATATAAAATTATAAATATAAAATAATAAATAAAGAAAATCTCCATTATTTTAAAAATTTCTTTAGTTTATGTTTTTATACCCTGAACCCATTGACAATGGGAAATCAGGGTATAATGATTTAAATTTAAAATTCTTTTTGAGCCTCGTTAAAAGAAAATCTCGACAAAACGCAAACTCATTTAATTTTCAACAAACGTCATTTCCAACTATCGGAATTTCGACTGTATATCATTCTTTTATATATCTTGCATCTTCTATATCAATCTTGGACTTAGATCTAGTTCTAACAACGTTTATGTTCTCTGAATAATTACGAAATTGCTGAGAAAGTTTTGATATATATTTACTTAATTTGATTTCTTGATTTGCTTTTGCATTATTTATTTATATATTTTATAAAGTTATCTTTAATTTAAATGAAACTCTAACTTATTTTTAAAGCGATGGCTGCTAAGGCCTTTAGCTTGAAATTGTCCCAGTTATATATTACATATTATATGTTTAGTTCTATATATATGACATATTAGATATTTGACATATTAGATACTTACATATTCATGCATATTTGAGAATTAGATGAGGTGGTAGAAGTGATTTTGAGGAATTTAATAACATATAAACATATAATATCGAAAAGGATATGTTTTCTGAGCTAGCAAGTATCGATATGGAGCAACTGTTATGGAAGTTTTGGGTTTTAAAGTGGGAAGTTGCGGTACAGTTGCTGAAGATATATTGAATAGTGAGATCTATCGTATTACACTTAGGGCATGGGATGATTGCTTTTGTCATAACTTCAACTAACTTTGCTCTGTAGCAGCCCTACCATAATTATTTGACATGCCTTAAACCAACTAAAAAGTAATAAATACTTAATGAAGATTGGAAAAATAAATCAATTTGTAATTAGTTATTGAATATAACATGAAAGATGCCCTAAGATTTTGCCTTGTCTTCAGGGACTAAGCGCTTAGAAGCCGACCCTGTGTGCACATGTGATGTGAGTGTGTGTGTGTTTGTATGTGTTTGTGCGTGTGTGTGTGTGTGTGTATGTATGCTGTATATGTTGTTTGGCAGTTTATGTGTGCAATAGTCGCTCGTCATCAAAGCAAGTTAAAAGGCAGCAGACGAGCAGACAGGAAAATAAACGGAAGGCGTCGACAGCGCTGACGGCGCAAATTTTCGCGCTGGCAACTTGGGCTGATTTCCCTTTCATGACAATAACAACAGGCCAAATAATAAGAGCAACAACAGCAACAACAACAGAAACAGCCAAAAAAAAAAAAACAAACAATTGGCACTGACGTCAAAGTGTCGCTCAAACTGTGAGCCTTGCTGGCAGCAGGCACCTGAAGGACTCCGCTCAAAGAGAAAGGATGTTTATGGGAAAAGTTTGTGACGAAGCTGCTGAAGCTGCATGACGATCAAACGAAACAACAGCTAATGGCAAGGTCGGGTATGCCCCTCTAAGAACTCACATTAGACTCAAATATTGTGCATCGAATTCGTAGTCAACATGTCTGGCCCACAGCCAATATACTCTCTTTAGCAGTGGCAAAAAGCGTATAAAAAGCATTTTTCAATTTACATTTAGATTTTACTTTTACCACGAATTGATAACATCTGAAAAATGTTTACATCGAATGGCCAAAAAAAACACTTAATCACATTCAGTCACGAAATGAGTATATTGGTTTTGTGCAATGGTCGTCTGGCTGGGCATCCATCCTTCCGTCCGTTTGTCCTTCCGTTTGTCCATCCGTTTGTCCGTTCGTTCGTCCAACTGTCGGTCTGTCAGTCTGTGCGTCTGTCCGTCTGAACGCAAACCATTTCGCTGCTATTAAAGCTCGAGACTCGAAATTTGGAATATATATTCATGTATATCTTTGTCTGATAAAGAGCTAAGACTCTCCAGATATGCCCACTAGGGGCGTGGCAAGTAGGGAACTGGTATTTTAGTATTTTGGAATGTATACTCGCGTTGACAATCCAAGTTCAATAAGATTTGGCGGAGATATCTACGCCCATAGGAGGCATGGCAAAGCACAACAGTTTATATCTTCTACAGTTTTTAGACCTAGAAGCTTAACAATTTGATAAATGAGTTACTATTTACTGTTGATCTCCTATATGGATGTCACAGAAATAAATCTTACGCCTCTTTGGGAGCGTGGCATAACGAACATACTCTGTAATTTTCCCAGTTGTGGAGAGTAAGCCTTAAAACTTTTCAGTTACGTTACTCTACTTCATAGACTGGCCGAATATGATATGTCCACGCTTATTGGGGGCGTGGCAAATCGAGAAAAACTATATCTTCTACAGTTTTATAGTTGGAAAATCAAAATTTAACAAATTATCTCTTGATGGCGTGGAAAATCGGAAAAAACTATATCTTCCAATGGTTTAGAGCTGGAATTACAAAGTGGAACAGTTAAGTCACTGCAAACTCCTTTCTGACTGCTTAACCAACAAAACTTCAACTACTTTTGAACCCTAACTGAGTATTATGCAGTCAGTACTGCCCAACTGCAAGCTACTTACCTTCTCTATTGATTTGTCATATAAATATATCTCTTGATGGCGTGGCAAAAACTATGTCTTCCAATGCTTTAGAGCTGGAGTTACAAAGTGGAACAGTTAAGTCACTGCAAGCTCCTTTCTGACTACTTAACCAGCAAAGATTCAACTGTTTTTGAACCCTGAATGAGTATTATACAGTCAGTATCGCCCAACTGCAAGCTACTTACTTGTTTTTCCGCAGAACTCTTAACATAATAAAGCAGCTTTCACAATTGCTTGATGTACTTCGTCTGGAATCAGCAATTGTGAGCGAAGTACTTAACTAACTTTTGAAATGCGCTCTAATCGCTTTGCCAATGAACTGGAGGAGCAACAATAGCAACAATAGCAGAGCTGCCCGAATTCTCAGTTATTATGTTGATAAATTGGGTAATTTGTAAAGCTCTCGAGTTTGATTTGATCTCCTAGTCGATGACAAGGACAGGCAGCGACTCCCATGTTTACGTTTGACTGATGGCAGCGTCAAATTTGTTATTGTTCGTGCCCCCTCCGAGCGTACAGATACAATAGCTGCATGTAAACTAGGCTGCTAAACAGACGGCCTATACGACCATATACCATATATAAATAGATGTGTGCAAAGGCAATCAAGATGCGATTTGCTGATTTATTGCGTATACGTTCTGTTGCCAAGGGATAACACACAGAGAGAAGAAGACTTTGCCTCGCTTGTTGCATGCCACATTTTTCATTTCAAACTCTTTCGGCCCTTTTCCAACAATTGCGCATTATAATTTAAAGGGCTATCCTTGCGGGCCAAAGAGTTCGTTACCTTGGACAGGCGCAAATAATGACGAATATTAATAAACTGAATGTTGAACAAAAGTGACGCCAAATAACGACGCGACGTTGGCAAACAAACAACAGCAATTTGTTTGCAAGGGGCAGCTTTTCGGGTATGCTTTTTATTAAGAAAGAAATGAAAAACAAATTTTCATCTTGGTTAAACACTTTGAATATCCCAAAAGACTTGAAGAATATCCCAACTTCTTAAAGGGACATGAGCTGGCAGTGCGAAATTGATTAAGGTACACATTGTTTAGAAAGATGCGATGAAAATGAAATATTATTCATTTATGCATCTTTTAAAAAGTCCTTCGAGGATTCTTTAAGCTGCTCTAGTATAGCTCACATATGTAATATGTTCATTGGTGAATCAAGAATTTAGTTACCAATGAGATGTATCAAACTTATACGAAAGCTTTTGTCGTGCTCTAAACGAATCTGAAGTCGGCTTAGACTAGATAACATCAGGTTTATGAATATATTTAATAAGGTTTTTCAAGGGGAGAAATTCTTAAAATAAAACAAGTCAGAGTCCTCTAGTCAGAGTCCTCTAGTCAGATTACTCTAGTCAGAGTCCTCTAGTCAGATTCCTCTAGTCAATGTCCTCTAGTCAAAGTGCTCTAGTCGAGAGTGCCCGATTAGGATACCATGATACGCGAGGCTCGACCCTGATACCCTGATGCGCGGGGAGTGTAGGATATTCTAGTCGGGCACTCCCGACCAAAACAGTCAAACTTGTTTCATCTAGCTATTTCTATCATTCTACGATTTTTTTTTATATTCATAACAAACAACACATATACACACACATACACACACAGTTAACTACTTTACTATGATCATTTTATTGTTGAATAGCATTTGTTCTAAATGCATTTTTCTGATGATGATATTAAAACATCCACATGCGAGTGCACGAGTTTCTAGTATTTGAATTTGCGCATATGAGGAGAAGAGAGAAAGTGTTTCAAATCTAAAATCTAAATAAAAATCTATGTAGTCGTTAAAGCAATTCACACAGTAAATTGGCTGTTTTCATTTTTTATGTTAGTCAAGCCATGCTTAAAATACGTAGTCAAACTATCGATTTTTATAGATAGTAAAAAATGGGATAAATTATCAAAAAAAAAATAAGTAAATAAAATAAAAATAAATAAATAAAATAAAAATAAATTTTAAAAAATAAATAATATAAAAACTCGAATGGAGTACAGAAATATATATATAAAATTTCCAATCTCTATGTAGGATCAGGAGCGTTTTCCAGTCCAGTATGAGTTTCAAAGTATTGGAATGTTATTCTACAAAACCTCAAGCCGTATATGAAATTCAGTGCTTCGTAGACTCAAGCTTTTATTCATAGAGCTCACTAAACAGACTAGTTACAGAAACGTATAGACAAGCACAGCTTCACCAAAGCTAGGCGAATGAGTGTAAGTTAAGAAAGTTCAACGCTGCAAAGTGGGACAAGAAATTAGGCTGGATCCAAATATAACGAACATAATTATAATAATTCAACTTAAACCAAATATTAGTGATTTTGACTCAATAGTCTAGTTTTTGGGGTTTACCGACGAACAGATGGATAGAGAGAGAGACGGACAGATGGACAGACGGATTTGGTTAGATCGACTCAACTCGTCGTCTTAATCAAGATTATATATTATTTATGGGGTCTGGAGGAGAAGAAGAAGGTTTTCTGCCTGTTACATAAATTTACCCAAAACCATTTAAGCCCGAATCTTCATTTTCAATGAGTTTGGGGGTATAAAAATGTATTGTCTTAATCTTACAGGACTCCAAATGACTATAGAACATATCAATAATCTGATGTGCTGACTGCTTTTCTAGTTACAGATTTGCATTCAGATTGCCAAAAATCATTTCAAAAGTTAACTCTGATTCTAAATTACATAATTTCACTACTTAATTATAGAATACTCTAATAATTCTGATATATATAAGGAAGTTATAATAAATGATTAAGGAATTTATAGATTTAAGGATTAGGAAATTTTAAGCAAGTGCTAATTATATGTTAATTCCAATTTCAAATTCGCTTCTACTGCTGCTTATGTCACAACAAGTTGAGTCCATAATGCCCAACAAGACAGCAGCATTAAGTCTAAATACAATCCAAACAGAATATATACACTTTATAGGTACAAGAAAGTCAATCTCAATCGATGACACTTTAAAACATTTAAACATCTATAAAGCGCTTCAAGAGAAATTCAAGTGCTAACTTCAGACTTACCTTGCACGACTAGCTGATGCTCTCTAAAATTTAAGATAAATATTTATATATAAATGTAAACAGAAATAGACTTGAGTATATAAATATATATATATATTTAGATAGCTATTAGGCAAACAGGCACACACACAGGCAGCCAGCACTTAGACATTTCAGCAAAACGCCTCGCACAGCTCTTTAGAATACACTCAGTACAAAAATGGGAAAATTGAGGCATCGCGGCCGACACACTTAACTGTCGTAGTGGATGATGCCTGTGTAGCTGTGCTTTGTTGTGTGTTGCGGTTGAGTTTGCCTTTGCCTTTGCCTTCGCCTGGGCAAGTGTAAAAGTTATGAGGCGCCGCTAGACCTGAACACGGCCCCAACAATTTGGTACCCCGAAAGGCGCCATGGGCAGAGTGCGACACGCTCGACGCATTCAGAATGAGTGGATAAATGAGAAAAATTGCGAAATGTGATTTAGTATTCATTTGATGCAAGCAACATTAAACACTTTTTCAAAATATATATATATATAAACCTCAGCATGAGTGAGCACCTTTTTAAATCATAATAACTTAAATTGTGAGCGACTTTACATCAGTCAAATGCCTTAAGCACAATTTGATATCAGCTCATATAGCGTAACTTATCTATATATAAGACAAAGTTCCACACATGCAACATTTTTTGTGGCAGCTGCTAGAGAACTGCAGCTATTAGTCAAAGTTTGGCAAAAATGCAAACACTTGCAAATATTTGGCAAAGGCAATTTATGAGAATAATATTTCGGTTTGCCATGGCATCTAATGGCAACTTCGATTGAAGCAATTAATCATTAAGTTTGGGCATATTACAAAATTACAAAACTTTTCTCCAGTTGCGGAGTGAATTGCATTGTCACGCAGGTTTTTGTTCTTTATTAACTACTTTAAGTTTCTTAACTTGACAATATCCAATAAGAAATTACTTGAGCTCAAGTTTACTTTGTGAACCTAAGTAACAAGCTGATGGAGGCGTGTCCCAGTGAAGGTTAGTCCTATTCAAAAGTATTCATACAACAATCATTTTTAACAGATTTCCGCCCAATTCTCTTTAAATACCTCAGTGCAATAAGTATCTGTATGTGCATTTACATTTTTGGTAAAAACTTGATTGAAACCAAACGATTCCAGCCAAGTATATTTTTATACCCTGAACCCAATGAAAATGGGAAATCAGGGTATAATGTTTTTGTGAAAATGTATGTAACAGGCAGAAGGAGACATGGCAGACCCCATAAAGTATATATATTCTTGATCAGCTCGATGAGCTGAGTTGATTTAGCCCTGTCCGTCTGTCTGTCTGTCTGTCCGTCTGTCCGTATGTATGAACGCGTCGATCTCAGAATCTATAAGAGCAAGAGACTTGAAATTTTTTATGTAGATCCGTGTATAGCACGCGCATATCGAGGTTGTTTCAAAAAATCGATAACTTTGATCGTTTTAATGTTATCGATTAAAAACGAAATTTGTATTTAGTATAATGTGGAGTTTTTACAATTTTGAATTTTGTTATATTTTGAATGCCACGCCCCTTTCGCCCCAAATTTGCAAAAAAAAACGTATTTCAAGTGCTAGAGACTTGTGCTTCGGCAACTACACACATATGATTGACATAATTACGCTGTGAAAGTTTGATTTAAAAAGTCCATCTACAAAGGAACTTATTCAACAATTAACTTCCCAAAATACTGCTCTTACTGCAGCCCGAGCGCAGTCGCTGCGTAAACTGCGCAGTCAGCAGAGCGCGTGCTTATGCGTGCGTGCGTATGTGTGTGTGTTGTGTGTGCATGTGTTGCTTGCGTATATATATGTTAAATAAGTATAAAATGTTTGGAATATCGGCTCATCGCAGGGTTCAGGGGATCTCCTAGTCGGGTACCACCGACTAGAGCTTTCTTACTTGTTTACTTATAGCTCTAGAGCCTGTAACTAATGATTGCCCTACAGTACTTCAATATTTATTAACAAAAAAATTTTAAATTAAAAAAATGTATTTCATTCTTAGGCAATTTTATGTGCATTTTTTATAGTTCTTAAAATTTCGTATTAAGTTCAAACCTTTGTCTAATTTTAATAATTGATATGCTTTCCGTTTGCCTCTAAGACTTGTGTAAGGCGATTTGGCATGGAATCCGCAAGATTTTGGAGAGTTTCATTGCTTATTAATTCCCATTCTGCAAGCAAAGCGTACTTTAAGTCCTTGATTGAGTCGAACTGCCTAGACACCTTTATAAATCCTGGCTGAGAGGATACCCCAGACGTCCTCTATTGGACTCAAGTCAGGACTGATAGCCGGGCACTCCGATACAGATATTTTTCTTGAAGAAAATTAAGACTTTGTGGTGTGGATTGAAGCGTTGTCCTGTTGAAAAAACCATCTATCTTCGTAAAGGTCCCCAGCAAAATCTTTTAATTCACTATCCACCAATTGAATATAGATTTCTGAGTTTGTTCTTGCTGGAATAAAACAAAGGTGAGACTTTCCAGCTCACCCAAAACACGCCCAAATCATCAGTGATCCACCGCTGTGATTCCTCATATGGCGAAGTTCTCTAGGTTGTCTTAAGTCACGCCACTACTTATATATAATTTGCCACATAGCAGTCCTGTAATATATATTGTATTTTCATTAAATTTTCATAAATTACTTACTTTTCATAATCTAAGCCCAAATAACATGGGAGTTTACAGAGACCGAGGATGAGATTCCCAACGACTTCTGTCTGTATCCTTAGCTGCTTCATCCGTCATTTCCTCTGCTGTGATACCACAGTGTGCGGCTACCCAGATTATTTTTAAACGATGTCAATTCGCTTATAGAATTCATCGAATAGCAGTCATGTAATATAGTATATTGTTTGTGTGGCTTAAATAGATTTAATTGCTGAACGGACAACTGAACATATTACGTATTTGCTTTGATTGTGCTTGGGCTATAGTTTGGGCAGAGCATATTGAACCTTGTGTTGTGGGGTGGGAGTAGTCTCTTCTGCGAAATGGCATCTGATGCTGTAGTGCTGAATGATGTTTAACCTGTGTCTGTGTGGCTGGGGGCGAAGGTGGATGAGTGTCAATAGTCTCTTAGTTCGTGGAATTATTGGCAAATGACATCGTAAGGGATATCGATGGCAGGTTGGAATGTTGGCATTAAGTGTTGAGATGAGTGAGAATGATGAATTAATTTCCTGAACATCTATTCTTAAGCATATTACAGATTGCTAAAGTTCAATGCTGAAGTACTACTCTGATTACACGTTCGAATTCCCCTATTGAGATGCAATACTCGATGCTTAACTCAGTTGATTGAGCTACGAGACTTTAAGTTGCACTGATTGTTGCTCTGAAGACCGACGACTTTTATTGCTTATCTAATAACTATGCTTGTATAATAACTTGTGTCTATGTCCATGGTCTTACAAAGCGTGTAATTGGAGCATAGGCAATTAAACCTTTTGTTATATCCCTATACTCGATCGCTTTGACATTGGGGATGATAGGATATTCAATCTTGATGCTTGAACCTTTTGCCCGAGGAATCTCCTTACTTGGAAAACAATAATTTATTTCGTAATGTAGAGACGTTCACATGTTTATGCTAGAATATCCCTTCTTAACTTCCAATATCTAAATATATTTTACAATTTGTTGAGACCGCAGAAAAAGCTAACAGCTGTAAAGTGGAGATTCCTATTCTTTTGACAGCTTAAACTCATCAGTTCCTTTGCTTTAGTTGTTGTCCTATGCACCATTAGCTTTTTCAATATTCCAATTACATTTCCGGTGTCGGATGCTTGCCCCCTTCAAGCCCGAAACTTCAATTGATATGAAGAAATTAAAGTCTTCGACCTTGGCATCAATACCAACTCAGTTGTAATATATTTCATTTGAATTATGACTCTATTTCTTAAGCTCTAAAGCCATCGAATATCTGTTTGTCAAACCCGAATAGAGCAGGTCAAGGTATCTGCTAGTCGAGCACATCCGACTACAACACTTTTACTTATTGCATTTCTATTTAAGCTCAGTTAAAAGCTTTTCACAGGTCTATAAATAAGTAAGGAAGTAAACAAGTCCAACTGTGTGAAGCCGCAAAAATGTCACTCACTAATTGCTGTTGCTTGTTGTTGTTGCTTGTTGCTGTTGTTGTTGTTGTTCTTGTTGTTGCATGCTGTTCGATCTGTATTGTTGCAGTTAAAGCGATGCGCCCAGAAGTGGGCTTTAATTTATGCGAATTGCGAAATTACAAGACAGTGGAGATGGCCGGACGGACGAAAACTCATTAGTGTGTTATAATGATGCCCAGCAGCAGTAGCAGAAGCACCAAAGAATAAAAGCCAAACACGCACATACACTCACACACACTCACACACACTTCACACACTCACACACACTTCACACACACACACACACACGGGCAGGCGTGACAGATTGCCAACTTGAATGGAGATCGGAAATTGCGCACATTGCAGTTTGTGTGCGCTGCATTCGATTTAAGTGTGTGAAATATTATTACGGAGCGAGCCATGGGTAAGCCGTAACTGGTTACGGACAACGGATTACGGATTACGGACTATGGATTACGGGTTGCGGGTTACGGCCAGCTTAAATGTTATTATAATTGGAACAAAACGAGCACGTCGGACGAAATCTGTGAAGTTTTCGCGCAGCTCGAATAAAATTTTTGTTGAAATTCTCTCCTCTGACATTGCATGACATTGATAGCTTCTATTATCCTCATTTGTGTTGGCTGCTAGCAAACTGTTGGATTATTAGAAAAGTTAATCCGGCGAGTTGTGAGTTGCGAGCTGCGAGCTGCGAGCTGCGAGCTGCGAGCTGCTTTCGGTTTGCCTTTCACTTTGGCCATGTTTTATGAACTTTCCATATTTACACTCGCAAAGAGTTGGCCTCATCAGCTGAAAGCTGCATTTTCAAAATTAATTTCAGTCTATAAGCTAAGCAGCGATGCTTGTTTGTGAGGGGAAGAGAGTATATTGGTTTTGTGCAATAGGAATCTAGACTTCCATTGCATGAAACCAATATACTCTTTTTTTATGTTTGTTTATATTTAAGCTAAGTTTTTATTGAAATTTATTGAAATTTTTAATAGATATTCTCGTGTGAACCCTGCTGTTAAGAGGTATTTTTGAAGACGTCCATGTGTGGGCAATGCACATCGGCAATTACTATTAAGTATTTATTGAGTTATTTGTGGAGTAAGTAAAGCAAGAGACTTAAAATTCGTTTTAGATATTCGTTTAGACCTACTTCTTAATGCTTACAACTACAGCCATTGACGGCTGGGCAAAGCGTATGTAAAATTATGGAGTATGTAGTTATCTTCAGATATAGTTATCTTCCATAGTTTTACAACTCTAGTGATATTGACCTAATCTACAGATTGAAGAAATATTACATGTATGCAACTCTTAAAGGCGTTGGAATAGCGCTCAGAGCTAGAACCATTTAAGTTTTACTTCTCAGTCACGAGCTCTACATATCTCTCTCTACATATTGGCTCAAGAATTATGTGCTTCGTTCGTTGAGGTTGGTCGAAAAATATAGATTTTTTTCAAATCTGACCTGTCTTAAACAGTTGCTTGAGCTCGAAGGCTTCTACTGTTCTTGAGGGTTAATAACTAGGTTAAGAGGCTTACATTAAGCTAAGTAAGCTTAGCCTATACTAGAGCTGGTTAGGTTGGGTTAGAAACGCACAAGATTTAATTGGTTGAGTTTATATGAAGTTACTTTAAGTTAGGCCAGTAAGAGATATTTTATGATATGTTAAAAAAAAACCTTCATTAAGTTCACTGATGTACATGTTCATACATGAGCATGGTATTTATAACCATTCCAAAAGTCAAAACTATCGAGTATAAGGACTTTTATATACGTAAAATAATGTTAACATAAAATACTAACAGTCACATCAATCGATATCACTAATACATCTTGTTGCCCATCTCTTATTCGATATACCTATCGATAATAAACCCAGTCTAGAATCTTCACTAGATTTGTAAGCAACTCGTTAGCTCACATAAAATACGCGTTTTATTTAAATACCCAAACATAACAGCGTCATAAGGAAAACACTTGTGGGAGACCATGGCAATAGAGATAAGTTATTTTTAAGAAAATAGATATGTTTGACTAGAAGCATAGATGAATAGATGTTAATATGATGATAGTATTCCTATTAGATAAGAGTTTAAAATCAAAGGCGTTGCTCTTCAGTAAGTCAATCAGCTGAGTGCAGCATAGGATCACTGCAGCTCACTCAATCTATTTGCCCATTGTCTGTCTACAACTTATCTCTGTATAGCCACAAGAGAGTTTATGGCATCATCAGAAATGTCATGTTATATGACTTCATTTACCTAATTCTAATTAAGATATCCCCTCTTAATTGGTTTGAAGTTCAGGTTGAGCAACCAAACCTAACCAGCTCTTGCTTTAAATCATAAACCATTTAGACTACTGGCAGCTCTACAGAAAATATATATATTTTAAATTTGTAAGCTGTTTTCATATTCCAACTGTAGTTAAGGCTTCTATTCCATTGTAACACTAACAATAACTGTCAGATGCAAAAATGCACCCACACACACACACACACACATACACACACACATACATGTAGGTAAATCTTTCTGTATTTGACAATGGCTGCCTGCTGCAGTCAGCTATTAAATTAACAATTTTGTGTACATTTATGGAAATAAAGTTGAAAATGCAAAATAAATGGCAAAGCCAGAAAAACCCCAGCCAGAGAGAGAGAGAGAGAGAGAGAGAGAGAGAGAGAGAGAGAGTGGTTTGCCGCCGAGTTTGGCCAAGCCCAAAAACTCGGCAAACTGGGTCAACCAAAAATTCCAGCCAGGGCAGGGCTTATAGTTGTTGCTGTCTACTTTTTGTTGCAATTGTTGCTTTTGGCTGATTTAGAGCCGCAAAGAGCATTTTCCAAATGAGTTAGATGGACGGCAAGAGTGGGCGAGTGCATATATACATATATCTGCTTTCAATGGTGCTCATTCAAATTGAATGGAAGCCCAGCTCATCGCTCTCTGTTATAATGGCAGGGGCTGGAGATGGGCTGGAGCGGAAGCTATGCCTAATCCAGATGTTAACAAATCACACGGATAGGCCGGCCTGGGCAAAGACCCGTAATGCTAATGCTAATGCCCGAAGCGCATCATCTCTGGCTGGCCTGGCCTGCTTTTAATGCCCTTTTCATTGCAGCAGACCCAACCTCAACTAATCACAGGCGAACGCCAACAGCAAAGCTGCGTTTACGCTTCCGCTTCAGCGCGCTGCAAAGTCAACTTCTGTCGGGCCGGAGCGAGTGCCACAGCACAAGTTGTCCGACAAGGCAGAAAAAAAAAAAGGAAAAGTGAAAACTAAACAAATAAAAGGGCATGAAGAAAAAACTTTGAGTGCAAGTAGGCGTGGTTGGGGGGGGCGTTGGCAGAGTTTAGCTCTGGCCTCAGATGCTCTCATGCATGCAAAAATGATGTCAACAGCAACAAAATGTAAAAAGTCACAGCAAGAATGCGCAAAGGAAAAAAAACCACGTTTGACGGAAAATGCTAAAAGTATCTGAAAAACTTTCGCTTTCCCACACAGTAATGCATTCTGGCTATAAAAAAAAAATGTTCAAGTTATGCCAGAGGCGGCAGGCAGGGTGTCTGCTAGTCGGGCAATCGCTCGGCAATTATCCACTTCTCAACTCTCCACTTCTGCATTGTAAATATCCAATTGTCCATGGTGTAAGATGATGGACAACATTGTTGCCTTCTTCCACTTGCAGTTTGCCCTCGAGCTCATCCGTTTCAATTGACAGCCGAGCAGGGCTTTATCGACACTTTGACTTGCTGTCAAACTGTATTTTGCTAACACAAACTATTTAGCAGAGATGACTTAACAGCTAGTTAAATACTTTCAAGCGGGCTGTATGCTTTGTGGTGTCCTTTTTATACTCCTTAGTTCTGGGATTGGAAGTGCGAATAGGTCAGTTAACACAGCCTCTAATAGTGAAGAGAGTATAAATCGTAATGAGTATAATCGGAAAGTAGTGCTAAATGTAATTAGACGGTTATCGATTGGAACAGGGGATAACAATAGCAGGTCGCTCATGATATGGAAAATTAAGAAGCAGACTGTGTGCAGCCCACAGCGCTTAGGCATGCAGGAAGCAGTCTTCAGTGAGACTTCTCTTCGAATAGTGTTCAGCTTCAACTTATCTCGATCAAATTCTAAATATTTGTGAAATAAAATATTAAATCAAAAGACCTCTCAAATTTGTCGATATATAATCAATATGCTAAAGGAGGTATATATGTCGGGGCGACATTAGTCTTATCGCCTTTCATAATAACTACTAGCTTTGC
The DNA here is from genome assembly GCA_037075265.1 of Drosophila nigricruria. Lineage (NCBI taxonomy): Eukaryota > Metazoa > Arthropoda > Insecta > Diptera > Drosophilidae > Drosophila > Drosophila nigricruria. Next base: position 5,067,413 of record JBAMCI010000206.1, on the reverse strand, counting down.
GCACATAACGAATTCCCGGATTTGCCACAGTACTTTTAGAAATCACTATTTTAATAAACGTTCTGTATTGTTTCACAGTCACAGGCGAAGTCCCTGCCTTAGACTGACTCTCTCAGAAACTATATTTTTCTAGTCGTTTATCGAAGTCATGGCACACTACGACCTAAGTTGACCTCTCGCTTTTACTCAGCAGCATCCGGGACTACTTTCTGCAATAGCTATGGTTGTCATTCACACTCTCACAATGTCATACCGATACGACACTGCCATACTGAGATTTACACGTCCCAGTGTAATTAGTTTGTTGTAATATCATACTGATACGACATATATATCTTTATCAGGATATTGATCCTGACAGACTATTAAGCTTAGTCAATAAAGCTTGCCTGTCAATCTGAGGGAACTAAAAGCCTAGATAAACTAGAGACTTAAACTTTATATCAAGGCCTTTCTATAACACGCGCGAATCCAGTTTACTTGAAGTTATACCTGTTGCCTTGTGTTCAGGCATGAACATACAGAAATAGTCAAAGATCATAAACATGCCTTCTACGCACTCAACGACTAGGTTGAAGTACAATAGATATAGATAAGGCTCACATGTTTGGACTCTAAATATAAGAGAATACATAAAGTCCAACGCAGAGCCTTACAAACTCAGCAATAGATAAAAGAGATTTAAGGGTTGAACTTATGCATGATTCAGTGTACTATAAAAGCATTGACTCAGAAGATTAAAAATCAATATACAACTGATCACCAGCGCAGCAAGTGTATTCAGGGTCCTTCGAGCCGGAGATCCAAGTGTATTCATAGTCCTTCGAGCCAGAGGATCAATTGTATTCATGGTGCTTCGAGCCGGATATTGAAGTGTACTCACCCTGATATCGATAACGATAAGCTCAATTTCTAGTAAGGTCAACTTTTACATATTGAGAGAGACTAGACTCACTAAACTTGGTATATACATAGTTTATGCAATAGCATATTCCATATTTTGCATAGCTTACCAAATTTTACCATAGATAGAGCTCACATTATCTCGAGCACTTCCGACTAGAGCAGGCCAACTTGCTTATACTAAGGTTAAGTTCAATTCTGTTTGATTAAACAGTTTATGAATTAAGTTATATTAAAAATATGAAAATGTAAGAAATGTATTTAAGAATTATATCCATAAACCATTCAGGAATAAAACAGATTCGAAGACAAGAATATTATACTATATATATTACAATTGACAGTACTTCAAGTATTAACTGACAGTTAATCATGAATAGCCTGCTGTCAAGCTGTTGTCATCATTCTCTGATTCTTAGTCCCTTCACAAAGCGCGAAAATATCTGAGCTTAGTTTTATATAGATATATATAGATATATAGGTATATATATAACATGTGTTAACTGAATTTTAAACTCGCTTAAAGCTGTTTCTTCCATATTTGTGTTTATGAATTCACTATTTATGCAGCTATGTGGCTGCGTCACAATATGCTGAGCAGATGTCAACTGCAGCAAACTGTAGAAACGTTGAGTGGCAAGCAGAGGAAAAAAAAAAACAAATAACAGAGCTCTAAGTGGAACTGCCCGACTAGCAGATATCCTTAACTTTGAACAGAGCTGCTGTGCCAATAATTAGACGTTTCATTTATATACATAGCAAAGAGCACATGCACACACACACACACATACACACACATACACACACAGCATATCCTCTGCTTACTACGCAGCTTACCCGATGGCTGCTGCGCTTGGGCAGCGCTTATGGGCTCTACTATGGGAGGCTTCTTAGTGAGTAACTTTTGTTCTAGATTAACTCAAGATTAATCAACTTTTCCGATGCGTGAGAATGACAACAAGATATGTGTGTGTCAAAAAAAATCGTAAGTCGCTACTATTTGAAAGACCTTCTCTACAAATTTGTGGGTAAGGGCAAGGGGAGAGGTGTGCTAATTCCAAAATTCAATTCAATCAATAAATATTTTAATCACAGAAGATAGAATACACAGTAAATTTGAAGTCCACAACTCTTTTGGTATTCAAGTTACGCTTGAATAACAAAATCAATTAATCGATTTTTATCGATTATAAGGAAATGATATAAGGTATCGAAAAAAAGATTAACTCGAGTTGAGTATGGTATACAGGAATATATTTTTAAAATGTCAAGTCTTCCCCTTTTGTGGCTTACAAACTCGCTGCATTCATTCGAACGGACAGACGGTCAGTTGGACATGGCTAGATGGACTCAGCTCGTCATCCTAATCAAAAATATATATATACTTTAGGGTATCAGTCACACCTTGCTCTGCCTGTTACATGCACTCTCCAAAAATCATTATACCTTGAATTTTCATTTTCAATGGGTATAAAAACGACAAAAGTGAAGAGTGTCCCCAGTAGCAAATATGCTAATATCTTTACCAAGCTTTACTACCTCAACTGCACGCCCCAAGCAAAGGGAAATAGCTTTTGTGTTTAAAGAGCAAATTGTTAAATGATTTTGACAATCAAGTTATTGCAAATGTTTCTATAGGGCTCTCGGGCAGTCGAAGTATAACAAACTTTAGATTGTTATCGCAACTGTTGCTTGACAGCTATAGTTCTGAGTATTGTTTACCAGCGTCTAAAAGAACTTTGACAAAAAATGAATGTAATAGAAAAGTAATAGGCGATGGAAGTCTAACTTGAAGGTAAAATCTCAGCCAGCGATTGGTTAGTGAAGTATGATACCTCGATATGAATAAAGTTTGTCTCTATCGCACCAGAACGCATTGAAGTGATACTGGCTGGATGGAGATGGTCATCATGCATTTGACAAAGAGCTTGGCTCTATGTTTAAAGTATGAATTGGTGATGAACAATGCTGAATCTTTGTAAACTAACATATATTAGATACTCTGTAACAGGTTAAGTATCTATCAAGGTCCCATCATATTTGAGATGTTTTCTGTTGATACCCTGAACCAGGTGACAATTGGATTTCAGGTTATAATAGTTGTGTGAAAACGTATGCAACAGACAGAAGCAGGCGTGGCAGACTCTACAAAGTATATATATTCTTGATCAACTCGACGAACTGAGTCGATCTAGCCCTGTCCGTTCGTCCGTCTGTTCGTATGTATGAACGTGTCGATCTCAGAACCTATAAGAGCTAGAGACTTGAAATTTTGTATGTAGATCAAGTTTGTTTCGAAAAATCGCTAAATTTTCCTATTTAAATGTTATCGATTTAAAACAAAATTCAGTTATGAAATTATATCTCCTATGTGTTTAGAGCAAGAGTCTCCAAATTTTGTATTTAATTTAATGTGTAATTTATACAATTTTGATTTTTGTCATATATTGGATATTATCATCCTTCCCCAAAAGTATTTCATTCTTATAGGCATCTAAAAACACATTAGTGACAACAATTGACTTTTGAGTATACAAATTAAGTGTCTTTATAGAGATAGTATAAGTCAGTGCAATAAGTAAATATGTTTTCTTTTCTGTCTTCCTCAATAGTAATGGAACATATGTTCTGGGTATGCAAAAGTCTGTTGTTGACAATAGTTGATCTTATTGAATTTTTTTGTAGCCAACTTCGCACTTAACCTCTTTACCATCATATATTTGAATAGCTGATATAGTAAGGCTTGTTTGTAAAAAATTTTGTTAAATTTGTTGAAATAGTTTTAGTTTGTTGCCCTATCGAAGATGGAAGATCAAAACAGTCTGTTGTTGTATATGAATTACTTTGAAAATTGAAATAGTAATGAGTTGAGTGCATTCATAGCAATTGATAAAGAGTTTTGTTAGAAATGTTTTTCCAGTTGAGTAGTTCAGAAAACGGGGGTATTCATGAGTTGTATTTTTCAGCAGAAAGTCACTTAGTTGATTGGAGTTAATCATAGTGTCAATTATGTTTAGAGAGTGAGTATTAAGGGAAAGGCTAGGAGATTAGAGGCGTTCTGATGGCCTTACTTGCAAATACATATGTCTGCAGATGTGTTGGTAGTTGAAATAGGCATAGCGATGTGGTCTTGGGGTTTGAGATGAGTTGCTTACTTGAAAGCAATAAGTGAATGTATCTGTGACATTTCTTAAAGAATTTAAGTTGAAGTCACCAGGTGGACAGGCAGACAGAAGACATGCACTCAAAGGAATAAGTGTAGCTTAACAAGAGTATATTTGCTCTCTGAGGTCATTCGATACTTTCTTCTTCTCTGTTATATGCGCACATAGAAAGAGACATACTTCTTTTTGATATATTTTGGCTAGGCAATATTAAGAACAGGAGACAAAGCCTGCACATTTCACATACAGAAGGTATATATATGTATCATGTATAATATATACATATATATATATATATAATAACTATATACACATATGCAAATGTAGGCAAAATGTCACGCACTGCACTCTGAATACCAAATATCGTATATACGCACGAACAATATTAAATACTTTTACACACACACGAATGTGTGTGTTGCGTGTGTGTGTGTGTGTCTCTTGTGTTGTGCTCGGTCAAGCGAGAGCAGCGTGAAATTACAGTTTGAGCAGCATTGAGCAATGCACTGGGCCTGCTTCTGGGCGCTGCATACAAGCAGTCCAGCAAGGCCTGTATATAGCTTGAACTATTCCATTATCATGTTGGCTTGCGCGCGTTTTTAGCTTCTGCTTCTTCCACTATTTTTATTGTGGCACAGCCTTTTATGGAGTTTTTGTGTCAATTTTGTTGTTTTCTTTTTTTGGGTAACGCCTTTGGCAAACAAATTGTAGCAGACTCCTTCCGCCCATTAACCATGGGCTACATGTGTACAATACCACGCCCAACAGCAGCCGCACACAAAGAGCTGCAAGTGAAGTTGACGGATGGTCAAGTGACCAAGCTGACAGGAAAAGTACAGGGCATAGGCCAGAGGGCAGTGGGTGGTGGGAGGTGGTAGGTGGCCACGCTCTATGCCCACATTTGCGTAACTGAAGAACGTAAAAGTCTACGAAAATTGTAGAGCAGTTTGTTGGTCAGCTTCCGATGAATAATGGCGAACAGACCAAAAGGCAGAAAGATAAAAAAAAAAGGAATTTTTGCTCTTATGGAAGACTGAATACACTTGCAGGCGCAATGCTTGGCCAAAAAGTCAAATTTGTCTTATAAAGTAAAACCGATTTGGTTGTAACTAAAACATAGTTCAAAAATGCAAAGATTTATAGCTTATAGCCATGGCTTAAGTGTTGAATCGACTTGGATTATAGCCGATGTACTTAGCCTGACTGGAAAGTTAACTTATTCCTAAAGTTCAACTAAAGAAAATCTTACCAGCACTTACTGTAGCAGACAAAATGAAGCCAGCTTTAAAACACTTTATCAAAAGGAGACAGAAACAGAGACAGAGAGAGAGAGAGAGAAAAAAACTGATTTACATGTTCATAGACATGAAATGCACTTGGTTTATTTTAGGCAACGTTGTCTTTTTCAATTGGCTCGTGCTGGCGCCAGAGTGTATCCTTGTACACTGGAATATTGATCTGCTGGCGAGGCTGTGTCTTTGCCCACTCGCCCGGCAACAGCCTGTGCACATAGATGGCGCCGATATATGCCTCGGACTTGGACTGTTCGGGGCGTCGGCCGAGCACGCCAATGTCCTGCAGCTGCACGGGTCCATCGAACTTGGCTAGATAATAGCGCACACGCCAGTTCTCGCCCAGGTCAGCCTGCTCCAAGGGCAGATGCTGGTGGGGCATGTTGGACGGCAATGGCCCGTCCACCGCTGAAATGTAGCATGAACTTTTCCTGATAATGTCCTCCTCGTAGCCGCCGCAAAAGAGATATATATCCTTCAGGGGCTGCTGGGGTGGGCAGAACCGCAGCACAACATCCAGCGCATGCCCTTCGTCCTGAGCGGTTATCTTGTAGGCATAGCCCAGCAGCACCATGCCCTGCAGCAGCTGAAAGTCGGTGAGAAACAGCCGGAAGGGACGTACATAGTTGACGATTCGCAGCGAACAGCCACCGGCGTAGGCGGTGTCAAAGCAGCGCTCCGCATTCTCACTCAACGGCACCGACGGCTGCAGAGCCTGGCGTGCCAAGTTGAAGAACGCACGTCCGCCCTCTCGTGCGCCGTTCTCAAAACTGTTGCTGCCGGAGCCCACACAGAAGTCCGTGTAGAAGGGCAGCCGACGATACGGATGGGTGCCCAGGCTGGGCCACAGCCGAGCCCACCAATGCTCGTTTCGCATCAGGAAGGCGGCATTGACCGCTTCATCGCCATTTCTGTCGTGTATATTGTAGTTGAACTGTTGCAGTGTCTCGAAGCACCAAGCGGGCGCAAAGATGCCCGCGGAGAAGCCGCGTGCCGCAATTCTGGCCAAGGTCTGAGCACTGCGAAAGCGTCCCAGCTGGCCGCGACCAAACACATCGAGTCCCATGAACAGGCGATACGGTTCCGCCTCCTCCTGCTTTATGGATGCCTCACTGTTGGCCAGACTATGATCGTTCCACGAGTAGTTGATCAATGTGCCGTGACTGGCCCGGAAAAACTTGACGTTGCGTTCATTCAGCTCGTTTTGCCAAAGCAGTTCGCCGGTGTTGATGACGCTGTCGTACCAAATCACGCGTCCGTACGGCACCTGCGTCTCAGTCACACGGCGTAGTTCGTCCACAAACAGGCTGTCGATTGGGGTTGGGTTTGAGTACAGTGAGATTGACGGACTCGCCATTAAGTTGCAATTACTCACTAGAGATTGGGCATAGCTTCGGCGCGCACCTGGCACTCCACGTTTATCAGCCAGCCCTCGAAGCCAAAGTGGAGACAGAGCCGCGTCAGGGCTATGACTGTACGCTGAACGCTCTCGCCGGTGGCGAGGATTTCGTGCAGCAGCTTGCTGCCCGTGTTGCCCTCGGCTATGTAAGTGCCCAGGACGGGAACGCCATGGCGATGGGCGGCATTGAGCCAGCCGCTCGGCGGAATGGTCACATAGTTGTGGCTAAAGTAGCAGAAGTAGTCGACGGCAGCCCAGTGCATGAAGCGATAATCGTCGAACTTCTCCGAGCTGTGATAGTGCCTGGAAATGAACACCGCTGCCTTACCGGTCGATATACATCGAGTACACTTACCGATCGGTCCGATAGTTGCCCATCATGTCGTGGCAGACGAGCAGCTCGCGTCGCTTGCTCTTGCTCACCGTACGGCGATAGTTGCTCAAGAAATCCGACTGTTTGTCCAGGTAGACAGCCTCTCCGCGCACATTGATGTCCAGCGGACGCACATAGATCTTCCAGTCGATATCCTGACTGCGCACCCGAAATCCCATCAGCTGCCTGTTGTCCAGGATGGGCTCTGCCTCCAGCTTAGCTGCAATTGCGTTAGTTAAAGTGAACTGCATGTGGCCAGCGAATGCACGAATGCGCCTAATGCAGCTGCAGCTGTTGCCAGCCAAATGACTCCGGCGCCGACAGTCGCGCCTGCATTTATCAGACCTCGCATGGGCCCAGCGCTTTTATCGCAAACTTAGAAAACTGCGCAGCATCCGCATTAGATGCAAACTTTCAAGGCGAACCATAAACGATTAGTTCAATGTCAAGCTGCCAGTCAACGTCAAACCCCAGACCCCCCAAGCTGCCTACAGTGGGAAAATGCAATGAAGTTGCTATCAACTATTATGAATATAGTCAGAGAGGGAGAGAGAGGAAGAGAGGGATCTACATGCATCTCTGTCCTAAGCTCCATATAGTTATAGCTATAACTAAACGATTCTTATTCCACTTTCTTGATCGGAATCTCGCCTTGAGATTTATTTTTAAACTCAATCACACAGCTTGACCTCGAGCTAAAAGCTACTTTAATGCGCATTTAAAGTAATCTTAAAGGGAAAATGTTCAACGTAAATTCGTTTTTCACGAAAACCTAATCTGGATTATGTGAATAATTCATGCGGTCAGTCCGAGCGCTCAGACACCCAGACACCCATTGCACCATTTCAATTGCAGTTTCTAATGTGCAGCAACAGTGGCTGAGGCAACAGCAGCATCAGCATCAGCATCAGCAGCATCCGTAATGTCCTGCAACGTTCAGTGTTGTGGTGAAAGTTTGTGCCTTCAAAACGTCAATGGGGATGGATGGGGCAAGGGGACAGGGGCCAGGGGCCAGGGGGCTGGAGGTTTTTGCGGGCTGAGCCTAGGGGTCTGGGGGTGGCTGGAGCAGTTTTGTGCAATTTGTGCGCTTACGGAAGCCAACGAGGCGTTTGAGCGGAACTTTAATCTATCATTGCTGCAAGGATATGGATTTTACACTGGCGCGCCGCCACGAATACCAATGAGAGTTCAGCGAGGCCAGGCGAGCCATATTCATATTCCCATATTTGCAGACGCTATTCAGGAGGTTGAATGCACGCTGATTGGAACAGTCTCAGCGGGAATGCAAGATTCAAATAGATACTATATGGATACTATATAGACTATGTATATATATATATATATATATACATATTTATATATGTATAGAAATATAGTCGATAAAGCTGAAATTAAAAATGTATAGGCAAACATTAATGCCAGCATGGAGCTTATCAAAGTTAAATAGGGGTATTCATATTACTCTAATATATATATAAATTATATGGAATGAGTGTAGTCGATGTTGTAATATCAATAACCGACTGCATAATGCTCGTTCAGGGTACAAAAGCTGTTAAGCTTAAAAAATAAAATCAATATTTATAGATCTAACTGTGGATGAGGTCAACATTTACCGACTTTGCCTCTTAATCTAAGGAAGTCATGGGGTATTCACAATTGCGTGAATGCATCATTCTTGTTCAATCTGTGAAGAAGGGTTCACTGTATTCCTGCCCAATTCTCTGGCTTATTTATGGCCAACAAACAGTTGAAACTTTTATTGGTAATATTTACGAGGGAGTTTGCGGTAAATTGATTATCAAACTTTTGAGCTTTAGTTCCTAAACTGTGCAAGATATACATTGTTTTTTTCTACTTTACGACGCCCCCAGATGGCGTATAGATGTCAGTTTTGGTAACGCAGTAGAATAGATGAACTATAAGTCACTTGTCAAAGGACACACAAGAACATAGCTTCTCCCATTTGCCAATAGATTGCTTTAATAGCGTCTTTATGCCTCAAAAGATATAGGCCTGCTCCTTAACACTTCTTAATCTGGGTGTACTAACGACTATATGTATAAAATTTCAAGTCCCTAAAGCAACTAACTACTTTGTGTTCAGAAAGACAGACATTAGAGTCGGACGCACATCTAGATGAATGTTGGACAGAGTCAATTACTCCTTTCACTTCATGAACGAATATAGTTCCCTGATGCATGAAATTTCATCAGTTCACTAAAGTGAGAAATCAGTAGTTACATTAGTTAACTAACGAGGGCTAGTTTAGTTCTTCCTACAGCTATGTATAGGGTTAACATATTTGTGTATAGTACAGTACAGTCTTGATAAAAAAAAAGTCCCCAGCATTATAGCTAGTCGAACAGTTTTAAAAACTGTATTTCAAAAGTTCTTATTGATGTACGTAACTGCCAGAAGTAGACGTAGAATATCAGACAAAGGATATATGTATATATTCGTGATGGGAAAGACGAGCTGAGTCGATCATCATGTTTCTCTGTAAACTACAAGAGCTGGAGACTTCAAATGAGGAATATATATAGTCTTGGATACCAGAGGCTGTATAAGTTTATCAGTTTTGTTTCTTACTATCGATATAAACCGATATTTTGTGTGTCTGCATCTGTGGATGCATATGTTTGTACGTTTGTATATGTACACAAAGCCTAAGAGGAGTCAAATATCAGTTTTGCTAATCAGTCAGGGTATGTTCAAGTCGGATACTTCCAGCTAGAGTAGCTCTACTTGCTTAAGTTAATCTGTTATTGAATTTTAATGCATTTTATGTGAAATATAGTAAATTTCCTTCCCAGAGTAAGAAAATTTTGCTGTGTTCGTGCTAGGCAGGTTATACTGTACTCTGATTACAATCAGCAACGATGCCATCAGTGCTGCTAACTCTTCACGGCAGCGACACGCCAGATCCACAACTCAAAAAAGCCAGAAATAGCTAGAAACAAATTTGGAACTCTAGAAACAAAGATTTTTGTAGCTTTAAGCGAATTTTTGTATGAATTTTGATATCGACAGGCATAAAATACACCGAAATCAGTCAATATTGCATCGAAATACAGCTAGATCAGAATTTTTGCCCGCATTCTAGCGGGAAAACAGCTAAGCTGGCAGCTCTGGACGCCATTGATAACGCTCTTTAAACAATTACTCAGTTCACTAGGTAAATTACCTCTCTTATCTGAGCCAAATTTGCCGACAATATCAAGAACCTTCACACTGCACAAGCATCGCGAAGCACCAGAGGGGTGCTGATCTGAGCCGCAGGGAAACATCAAAGCGCGCGCAGCTTGCTTGTCTAACGGTCAAACTTAGCTGCAGGTTCACTGTATTCAAAATTGGAGCCAAGCTACTTACGACAGGCGCAACGGCACTTATTTATAGCGGTTAATGGTGTGCTGTTGGTCAGCTGTTGCTCAGATGCCGCTTCTTCGGAGGCCGGTTCTTCCTCTTCAATGGACGCTTTGCACAGCTTCTCGGCCAAGGCGGCGGTCAAGTTGTCAATATTCTGATCACTGGAGCTTTCTTCGTCCATTTTTGCAATACACTATTCTGAAGTTGAGCGAAAAAACACAGCGACGCAGCAAAAGAACTAAAAAATATAAATGCAAATAGAAATTTTGGTGACACACGCGAACAGCTGTTCGATCAGTGTTGCAAAATGCTGCACCCGCTGCAGACTTTGCGCGCAAAGCGATTTCAATTCGAATTTAAATTCGAAATTGAAAATAATGAAAAATTGAAATTGTTCCTGTTGTGTATATGTATGATGATTCACTATACTATATATGAGCTGACAAATGAATTCTCGCTCTCTTTCTGCTCTTTCTAGCTAAAAATCAATTTGAAACATTTATCCAAGGCTACATATAAATTGTAATTAGAGAAGTGACCGAAAAACTTTGCTGGCACAGCTGCCAAGTGGAGGATAAAAACAAAGCGAGATTTACGCGCTTACGATTTATTGCGTTCGGACATAAGTTTTTTTTATTTTGCTTCTGGTTTTGTTTCTATTTTGGCAGCGCAACAAAATGCCAGCGGGACGCGTGGCTGGCAAAGCCGGCTACTCCAATCACTATTATAACGGTACGTATACGGCGGACAGCCCCCGACCAGAATTGCTAATAATAAATTGCATTCAAAATGCATTCAATGCACGCTCAATGAATTGTAATTAATTCGTTGCCTGCAGCTGAATTTAATTTAATTACGCAATGCTTATCAATAAATCCGGCTCTCTCTCTCTCTCTCCGACTTTGTCTCCTCACCCATCCGTAGGGCGTTCGTATGTGGGCATTAACGAGGAAATTATGTGGGTCAGCATTGGCATGGGCGTGACCATCGCCCTACTCATCACAATCGCCCTGTGCTACATCGCGAGGGAGAAGTGCCAGAAACGTCAGCGCGAATACTACGTGACGGCATAGTTAATGTATGCAGTTAGCCACAAATGCATTCTCCAGATGGACGTGGACGTGGATGTGGATGTAGGCAGAGAGCGTAGCTTGTCAATTACAGCAGCCATGACAGCGACAGCGTCCCAAGCAGAAGTGCAGCACGAGCCCAAGCCCGATCCTGAACCCGATCCCGATCCCGAACCTAACCCAATGCCAGACCCGGAGACGGAGCCGGTTCCGGAGCCGGCGGTTACCATCATGAATTGGACTGTTGTTGACATTTGTGGCGCTCGCAGTTGGGGCTAAGTCAAAGGAAAACATAACCCACCATTTAAAGCAAACACACCCACAGCACATACAAACACACACACACATACACACACACACACACAAATATATATATGCATGGCACAGGCAGCTGTCATAGGCAGCGCTTTACATGTTCTTTTTTTTTGTAGTCAATGAAGATGTTGTTGTAAAAATAATAGACAGCCAAGCGCTGCATTACTTATTATAGTCAAATTGTTATTAAATTTGCCAACATATAATAATATATAAATATATTAAAGAAACATTTTGCTGCGAGTTTAATTTATTATTTTAAATTGCGCGCTCATTTGAAACTTTGCTACACTGGCAAAACGTGTTACGCGCACTAGTTGGCGTTGCCACTTAGCAACACTAGTTGTGTAGTATTGGTAAACGACTGCTTGCGTAAACTGCTTGCTTGCCGCACAGATGACAATCAGCTGTTTGACAGAGCGCGCACGTTTTTCATTTAACAAACGCAATTTGAGCGACAAATGCATCAAAATGGATGAAAATTTAACATTTAATATATGCACAAAGCCAATGCCAAAGGCAAAACAGGTAAGTGAATGCTAATATATTAATATTCAAGTGATATAGACTTACAATTGCATGTTTGCCAGGCAATTATACAGCGTAAGCCGCAGAACAAGCAAAAACGTGCTGGCTCCTCCGCCGGATTCGACTTTCAATTCAATGTGGAGAAGCCTAAAGCTAAGGCGCTCGTAGTGCGGCGTCGTTCCCAGACTAGCGCCACAGCTGTAAGCGCTGCCAAGCCCAAGGAGGAGATCATCAAGGCACAGCAGCCAGCCACAGGCAAGGCCATAGCCAAGACCAGTGCCAAGCCCAAGGAAGGCACCATCAAGGAGCAGCAACCAGCTACAGCCAAGGCCATAGCCAAGACCAAGGAAGGCACCATCAAGGAGCAGCAACCAGCTACAGCCAAGGCCATAGCCAAGACCAGTGCCAAGCCCAAAGAAAACGCCAACAAGAAGCAGCAACCAGCTATAGCCAAGGCCATAGCCAAGACCAGTGCCAAGCCCAAAGAAAACGCCAACAAGAAGCAGCAACCAGCTATAGCCAAGGCCATAGCCAAGACCAGTGCCAAGCCCAAAGAAAACGCCATCAAGGAGCAGCAACCAGCTATAGCCAAGGCCATAGCCAAGACCAGTGCCAAGCCCAAAGAAAACGCCAACAAGAAGCAGCAACCAGCTATAGCCAAGGCCATAGCCAAGCCCAGTGCCAAGACCAGTGCCAAGCCCAAAGAAAGCGCCATTAAGGAGCAGAAGCCAGTCACAGCCAAGGCCAGCGCCAAGCCCAAGGAAGGCGTCATCAAGGTAAAGCAGCCAGCCACAGCCAAGACCACAGCCAAAGCCACAGCCAAGACCAGCGCCACAGCTAAGGCCAGCGCCACAGTCAAGGCCAGCGCCACAGCCAAGGCCAGCGCCCCAGCCAAGGCCAGCGCCACAGCTGTGGGCGCTGCCAAGCCCAAGGAGCAGCAACTAGCTACAGCCAAGGCCAGCGCCAAGCCCAAGGAAGACGCCATCAAGGAACAGCAGAAGTATGCTCAGCCCAGCAACGATATAATATTAAATGTGTACACAGCGCCAGTTGATAGCAGCGCCAGTAAGCAGCAGCAGGTGAAGAAAGCTGCCAAGGAGCGGCGCCCAGCCGGAGCCAAGCCGGGCGCTACCATTGATAAACATCAGCTGAGGACAGCCCTTAAGGCCAAACAGCGCAAGGAGAATCCCAACAAGCAGCCACGTGTTGGCGATCTGTTCAAGGCGCAGCTGGACGAGGAGCGCAGGCTGAAGCGTGCCGCAGAAGAGCAGCCAAAGGCGGCCGCAGAGGAGCAGCCAAAGGCGGCCGCAGAGGAACAGCCAAAGACGGCGACAGTTCCAGCCCCAACACCGCAGACAAACAAGTTTCGCACCAAGAAGATCGGCCTCTTCGATCAGAGCGATGTGGAGGCGCTCAAGCAGCTGGGCCAGCGCGCCGTCAAGCCCGTCAGAGAGACCATCTTCGCTGGCACCAAGGTGGAGAGCCTGGGCCTGCATGCGCATGCAGTCAAGAATCTATTGGATCTGCTCAGCATTAGCCAGCTGACGACGGTGCAGCAGAGAACCATTCCACACGTGCTGGCTGGCAAGGATGTGCTGGTGCGCTCGCAGACGGGCTCGGGCAAGACGCTGGCCTACGCGCTGCCCTTGGTAGAGAAACTGCAATCGCAGATGCCTCGCATCATACGCACCGACGGCGTCCTGGCCCTGATCATTGTGCCCACGCGTGAGCTGGCGCTGCAGACATATGAACTGTTCCAAAAGCTAGTCAAGCCGTACACCTGGATTGTGCCCGGCGTTCTGCTGGGCGGCGAGAGTCGCAAGAGCGAGAAGGCCCGCCTGCGTAAGGGCATCAATGTGCTGTTGGGCACACCGGGTCGCCTGGTGGATCATCTGCTGCACACGGCCTCTTTCAAGCTGTCCAAGCTGCAGTTCCTCGTGCTGGACGAGGCGGATCGCTTGCTCGAACTGGGTTACGAGCGCGACGTGAAGCTGCTCGTGGAAGCTATTGACAAACATCAGGCCGAAGAGCCTCAGAAGCCGCCGATCGCCATGCAGCGTATGCTGCTTAGCGCCACGCTGACCGCCCAGGTGCAGCAGCTGGCCGGACTGACGCTGAAGGATCCGCTCTACATAGACAACAGCGATGAGGCGGCCGAAGCTGCGCTGAAGGGCACCAATGGCTATGACAAGGACGCCATTGAGGCACAACAGGACGACGGCCTGGGCGAGTACATGGAGGATGTGACGGGCGTGCTCAGCATACCGGAGAATCTGCAGCTGAGCTATGTGGTGGTGCCGCCCAAGCTGCGTCTGGTCACCTTAGCGGCGCTGTTGGCCAAGGAGCTCGCCGCCAGTCCCAAGCAGTTCAAGGCCATTGTCTTCATGAGCACCACGGAAATGGTGAACTTCCATCACGATGTGCTCAACGAGGCGCTCACGCGTCGCGTCCTCGACGAGGATGACGAGCAGCAGACCAAAGAGGAGTCGGACGTGGATGATGATGGCGACACGCCTTTGCTGCACGGACTACGCTTCTTCAAGTAAGTCCAGTCTGCAGTTTTAGCCGACTTTCTATATGACTAAATCTTTCATGCTTTCCAGATTGAATGGTTCCTTGACTCAGACAGAGCGTCAGGGCGTTTTCCGTGGCTTCCGCGATTGCGCCAGCTGCGTGCTGCTGGCCACCGATGTCGTTGGCCGCGGCATCGATGTGCCCGACATCAAGCTGGTGGTGCAGTACACACCGCCGCAGACCACGGCAGATTTTGTGCATCGCGTGGGCCGTACAGCGCGTGCCGGACGTCGCGGACGCGCCGTACTCTTCCTGGCGCCCAGCGAGGCGCAGTACGTGCGCCACTTGGAGAACAAGCGCATACGCATCCAGCAGGGCGATATGTATAGCTATTTGCAGGCGCTGTTGCCGCGCGACTCGGAGGCGCGCAACGTCCAGGAGGCAGCGTCCAATTTGCAGCACAAGTTTCAGTCGCTGCTCGAGGAGGATCGCGAACTGCACGACAAGTCCTGCAAGGGTAAGTTTCAACTCTCAGTTGCCATGGCAAGCACCCGCCCCACCCCAACCACTCTCCCCCGCCCCACTTAAACGCAACTAGCAATTTAATCCTTTCACCAAAGGATATTAACTTTGTAATTATGATTTCTGTTTTATTTTATTTTTTTTTTTCAACACAAATTTCGCCGCACTTCACAGGGCCATAAAAAAAAAAGAAATGAAAATGAAAATGAAAATGAAGGGAAAACAAACACATAGATACATTCAGACAGCTATCCGCTGGCGTTTTCCAATTATAAGTTGGACGTTCGCGCCACGCCCCTGCGGCTAGGCCAGCCGCCCACTTGTACGCTGGCAACGCGCGTAAAAAACGCTAAAAATTATTTCATATTTGAAGTTAATTTCGATTGCGTGTCGAGTCCGGCCCTGCCCCGCCCAACCGCCTCTACTCTCAGTGTGTGTGTGTGTGCAGTGACCAGTTCCTGTCGTCGCACCGTTATCCGTTGTCCTTTTTAGCCTCGCATACCCTGGCATATCCTGGGGCATAGCGACTGTGCGGTCAGTCGCTGCCCTGGGCATTGGGCAGGGTATTGTCACAGTCGGCTTTAGCCTTTTGTTTTTCTCTCGTTGTCCTGTTAATGTCCTGTTGAAATTGTAATTGCAGCGCGGTAAGGAAAAAAGTTAATTAGATGTTACTAAGGCTGCCGCGACGCGCCCCCAAATAAAAAAGGAATTACGGCACGGGTTATTCCATAGGGGTTGACATTATGTTGGGGGTTGGCGGGTGGGGGTAGTGGGAGTGGGAGTTTAGATTTTGATTGAAACATAAAAATCCGAAGCTATCGAACGATTCGAAATGCAGAAATGAATCACGAGCTAAAAACAAAAATAACTGAAACGGAAATTGGGCGAGTTATACGAATGCAAAACAATAAGCCAAAGTAAAAGATGTTAAAGAAGCTGAAGTAGTTGATGATGATGAAGATGATGATGATGTTGGTGATGTCGTTGTTGATTGGAAAGGGACAACAACGAGGAGAGGAAGACAAACTGGCAGCCAAAATGGCAACTCAAATTGCACTTAAGCGTCGAGTCAAGCGTCAAGGCAGGAAGCCGCTTGGCAAAACTTGAGAGGAACTCGCCCAAAGGAGCACCAATGCTGGCTAGACTGCCAGAGAGCAAGAGAGAAAGACAGATAGAGAGAGAGCGAGCGAGCGAGAGAAGGAACGCAAGCTGCAGTTGCTGAGCTGCGTCCAATCAAAAAGCCATTAAAAAGTATTACGCTTGAACAAAACTGTACAAAGCAGCAGATAAAAGCATTTAGAAGCACAACAGAGCAAGGAGAGCAAGTCAGTGTCAGACTCAGAGTCAGAGACAGAGACAGAGACAAAGAGAGATAGAGTTTGCAGCAGCCATATATATTCTCTATATATATTCATGTGTGTGTGTGTGTGTGAGGCGACAGGACTTTTCTGCACAGACCTTGCGCGAGTAATTAAAACTATTTGCAGCAAAGAAACTTATTCTTAGCTCAAGTCTCTACAAACAGATGCTTTAAACGAATGTTCATTTCGGAAATATATGCCAGCTTATAGTACTTAAAGCTTTACTAGATCTGAATTAGATTTCCTTTGCTTTTCGACTGTTTTATTTGCTCTAAACCTTTTCGATTCTATGGAGTTATATCTTTAGTTTAATCCCTTACAGTCTTAACCCATTAGACACAACTTCAGACATTTAAACCAACATCTGTTGCAAAGGCTAAAATGACTGCTTGTCTGGTCTGTTTACATAATAATCATATCCATTTATAGTAATCATGTACTATATATAAATAATCATGTTTAAATATAGTATGTGGCATAATCTAGCTAGTCTAGTCCAGTCTAGTCTAGTCTAGCTATAGTCTAGTCTATCTTGAGACTCTTAGTCTTGATAACCTTATATGTATCTGTTGAAAAACATTGTCTTAAATAACTAAATCTTTTAGTTTTTAAGAATATCTTAACTAAATCTGTTAACTAAGACTTTTTGCCATTCCATATAACATATAAGCAAAATCAAAGCAAAAGAACAACTGTCTTAGGGAGCCAAAGCATCTATCGATAACTGCAATGATGTATAAGAAAACTCAAGAATTATGAAATTCACTTTTCACTGCTCAAATCTATAATAATTTATGACAAATTTTGTACACATTTATTATTATTTAAAAGGATATATAGTTTTTTTATATTTCTCTGAATTACGAAAACTTATAGGCCTAGTTAAAAGTATTTATATAACAGTCTTTTATCTTAGTTATTTCACTCTAGAATCGTTCTTTAAGTAACAAGAGTATAAGAATATAGGTTTTGTGTACACGATTTTAAGATTTTCCTGATACTCCCACTACTATATCTGGCATAATAGAAATACTTTATTTAAGCTGCTAAAGACTTCAAAATTTCAACATATACTCACGTTGTTAACCCATGAACAAAAATATATTATAGATATATCAACAACTATTCAGGGTTTGGTTAGTCGGTAAAAACTGTATTGAATACGACCAAGTTACTGTTGACTTCATCTATTGTTTAGCCAAAAAAGATATATATAAGCTTTATCTTAGCAAATGTTCCAATGAATTCTAACCTCCAACCTGCAGTTTCTTCTCTATGTTTAGCACAAAAGTTAAACACAACTGCTCGGCTTTGGTTTCAGTTTCAGTCAAGGTGATCTGTCTGATATATAAGCTGACACAAGTTGAGACCATAATGAGCTAAGATCATAATGAGCGTGATGAGTGCACTAACCTGTCCGCTCTTATAAATTCATAATGCACTCAAATGCCTCTTAGTGTATATTAAATCGATTGGAACTATATCTACTAAACTATTAGATCTAAGGCTGCAAAATGTGATAATTGACTTAATGCAGACTTCCTCTTGAGATTTACCAACAATGACTTAAATGTTCTTGGATCACAAACGAGGATGATAGCGATATTCTTATTTGTTTTATTGTTGTCTTCTGACATATGTTCTTATATTTTCACATAACTTGATTAATGCTGTAGTACAAAGACGTTCTTAATAGTTGAATTTCGCTTTAAAATTGTAATCTACTTGAAGAGTGTACTTCAGTAACGAACTTAGCAAGATTGTATAAAAATATCTCGTTAAGTGCTGTATAATATGGCTAAGACCATTTCCGAGATTAGAAAAACTTAAACAAGAAATTTTAATGAGAACAGATTCTATCGCTCTCCTATTAGAATAACAAGCCAAGTTGATATGGTTCTTGCTCTAGCTCAATTCATAGTCTTCGATCTTCGATTCTGTTTTAGAAGCTAGTTTTATAGCTGAATGGGATCCACTATATGATATATATGAATGCCGAATGAAAAATACAATCTTAGCTTTACTTATAGAATGAAATGATATCTAAAAAGTCCCCATTACAACATAATTGTTTGCAATTGAAATACTTATACTATATGCTGGAAAAATCAGCGGAAAATCTTTGCAATCATTGTCGCATGGCTATCAGGACTGACGCTTACCCTCACCACTCACCCCTCACCCCTAATCAGCCCCGTTCATGCTGTACCACATGATTAACTACTTACTGGCCAGAGTGGACAATAACTGGAAAACCGCAGGCCGCAAAAACCGAAAAGCCGAAAACTGAGCCTAAGCCAAAAACCCGAAAGACTCAAATTGGGGGAGGGAACAAAACAAAAAAAAAAAAAAAGAAGAACAATCACAACAATTTGCCACGCCTACACAAGTAGAGGAAGAAGCAGAGAAACCGCATAAGCACGCGCGCTTCAAAAAATATCCGTTCGCATTTGACGCTGAGCCAACGGCGGTCGCATTAGCCGAGCAACACCCCCAACAGCAACCCCCAACTCCCAACCCCCAGACCCACAAAGCCACAGACTAAACAATGGAAATCGGGCTGGCCGAGGCGCAAGGGAAGAATGGATTTAAAGCTGGGGAGGAAGCTTCATAAAAAGCCATTTTGTGCGGTTTGTTCGAAGGGATGGGGAGGTGGTGGGGGGTTGGAGTTTTCTTTGCACCCTGCCATTGACACTGCTCGAATGACATTTATTTTATTCGCAACTTCCGGCTTGCAGACGTCTGCAAACATCCGGGCTCGTCATACTTTTTGTGTGCCTAATGTCTGCCACTTGACTGCCGGCGCGTATTCGGCAATTAAGCAGCCCCAAAGACAAGGGCTTGACTTTGAGACTCCCAGGCAGCCGGCAGCCGGCAGTCGGCAGTCGGCAGCCAAGGGACTTCCATACAAAGAAGCCAACCAGTTCCCAAACAATATGAACGGAACGGAACGAAACGGAACGGAAGAGCGAACGGGCAAACGGGCGGCTGGAACGGCTGCTGCTCCGAGTTAATTGCCAGGGCAGAGCCACGTCTTTGTCTCTATTGATGCTCCTTATCCTTGGTCTCTTTTTCTCTCTCTCTCTCTCTCTCTCTCTTGTTTGGCTACTTTGTTGAATTGTGCGGTTAACGATCCCAATTTGATGAGTAGTCCTTAGAGTGTTTAACTAAGTGAATGTGAACCGGTTCGATAGTGGTTCAAAATTTATTATTTTGCAAATGCAGGCTTGAAAGCGGCTTAAAAGTCTAGTAAATGTTAAGTTAAAATTTTTAATTTCTTTCAATTTACTGCACTAAATATTTTTATGAATATATTTTAACAAGAAACTTTTACAAGTTAAGTTTTCTGATATTTGAATAGGAACTAAGCATTAATACTTTGATAATATTTTGCATATTTAATGTGAGCTTAAGTTGAAGAACTCAATCTAAATTGTTTGGCATTACAGCTCAATATTTGGTTTTAGTTCTAACTTTGAAGACCTTGAAATTTCTATATAGAGAGCTTTTAATATATTATATAATTATGCCTATAAAACTCTTTTTTAGTCACTGAAGAAAATCTTTCAAGCTAGTTCAAAGTTCAGCTTTAAAAATCAAAAACTATTTCTGATTTTTTTAATAAAATATACTATCAAAATTTTTATGTTTGTGCTCCGGTTCGCAAGTAGCTCAACTTCGAGTTCAAACAATATATATTTCGGAGCTAGTTCCAAAGGGAATTCAAATTTTCCAACTCTAGCTCGAAACTTTAAGATTTGATATATAATATAATATAATACTTTTATAAATCTTTCAATCTAGTTCAAAGTTCATCTCCACATATCAAAAAGTATTTCTAATGTGTTCATCTTAAGATATATAATCAAAATTTTGGATGTTTGTGTTCCTAAGAGCTCAGAGAGTTCTGCTTTGAGTTTAAGCAATATATTTGTGAACTAGTTCCAAAGAGCGCTCCAATTACAGAAATTTATATATAATATAATTATAATTATAAATATTAATAATAGGTTAATCTTCAAAATCCCAATCTAAACTAGTTCAAAGTTCAGCTCCAAATATCAAAAAATATTTATTATGTGTTCATCTAAAGATAGTTTGTATTCTGGCCTGAAATTTCAGCTTTGAGTTTAAGCAACATATTGGTGAACTAGTTCCAAAGGGACCTTTAATTTTCAATTCTATACAGAAGGTTTTATATATAATATAATTATAATTATAATTATTAATAATATAGTAAATCTTTAAAACCTTAATCTCAACTAGTTCAAAGTTCAGCTGCAAATATCAAGATGACTTTTTTTTGTTCATGTTCATTAATATATATTCCAAACTTCTTTGATGTGTTCTATTCAGGATCTAAAGTAGTTTAGTTAGTTCAGCTCTAAGCTGTCGGAATATATTTG
This sequence comes from Drosophila nigricruria, assembly GCA_037075265.1. Lineage (NCBI taxonomy): Eukaryota > Metazoa > Arthropoda > Insecta > Diptera > Drosophilidae > Drosophila > Drosophila nigricruria. Next base: position 5,046,197 of record JBAMCI010000206.1, on the reverse strand, counting down.
TGAACTAGTTCCAAAGGATATTTAATATAATTATTAATGAAATGGTAAATCTTTAAAATTTAAATTTCACCTAGTTCAAAGTTCAGCTGCAAATATCAAGATGTATTTTTGTTTTGTGCATGAAAATATATATTCCAAACTTCTTTTAGATTTTCTGTTCTTGATCTAAATTAGTTTAGTTAGTTCAGCTCCAAGCTGTAGGTATGTATTTATGAACTAGTTCCAACAGGAATTCAAATTGTTCAAATTGTTCAAACGATTCATGCTTTTCCTGATATGAACTGATCGAAAGCATAGATTCAGATAAGTCAAAGTAAGAGAACTTGTTTGTTACATTCTCATGCTGGAAATTTGTTAAATTGGATCTGTGGCTGGGTAATTGTTTCGTTTGGTTTAGGTATTTTGATGATGACGATGTGATTAGATCTGTCAGTGAAGGTGACCCTTCCTGCTGCTGCTGTTGCCTTCTATGCGCATTGTCAGCCAATGCAGACAACAACAGCTGTCTCGTTTTTTGTAAGTTTCAGTTTGGTTTGAGTTGGTGCTTTTTGTTTTTGTTCACTTCCAACGCATTTTTCATTTTACAATTTCACATCGCATTTACATAGCTCTCTCTTGGTTGCTGTGATGCTTATCACATTCGAGGACAATTGCGGCTGCTGCGAGTGGTAATTTGATATCATTGTTGTATAATTTGGCATTGCCTGGCATAAGTGCTGCGTAATTAGCAAGGACATGCCCACAACAGAGTCGAACCGCACAAAAGGACGCAGACGTCGACGTTTCGAGTGTGTTGTGCGGCGGGATTTGGCAGCGAGAAATCCTTTGCTGACATTGCTCATTTGTCATTTTAACAAATTTATTTTGTAATGAATGCCACACACACACACGCACACACTCACACACACTCATACACACACACACACACACACATATACATACATGAGGCAGGCACTTAAGCCAACACATCAATTAATTCTGAAAGCATTAACATGCTCCGACTCCAGCTAAGAACTCGCACTGAGCCACAATGTTTCGTTGCAGCCTTCGTGTCGTGGATGAAGTTCTATTCGACATTTCCCAAGGAGCTGAAGCCCATCTTCAATGTGCGCGTCGCACACATGGGCCACTTTGCCAAGAGCTTCGCCCTGAAGGAGGCGCCCAGCAAGTTTGCCAGCCAGCATGCAGCGCCCAAGGCGGCCCCGCCCACCAATCGACTGACCTACACCGAACGGTATTTGTCACATTCAATTGGATCAGTTGATTAGCGAATTTGTATTGAAACCTTGTTTATTCACAGCGATCCTGAGAAGGTACAGCAGGAAAAGCGGGCCAAACGGCGTCTCTACACGACAACGGTCAGCGGGGAGATGAGACAGACGCAGCAGCAGCAGCAGCAACAACATGGTGGTGCAGCGGACCGCAAGCGCCATCTGCCGGAGGGCAATGGCAGAAGCGGCTTCCTGAAGAGCCTCAACAAGTCGCGCGCCCTCACCATATCCGAATTCGATAGCGGCTTGCCCGCCATCGGAGCGCCCAAGCGGCGCAAGCAGGCATAGTCCACGCACTAGACGAAAGATGAAAGATGAGAGATGGAACTGCTTTGCAGATGCTGGAGTGTCGGCCGGACAGCCCCCATTTATGCGCGCCATTTTGTTCGAGAGCGCTGTTCAAGCGTTTAATCGAAAAGTAAATTGCACTGACGGGGGCACTGGGAGGAGCAGCGCGGTCCAGGATAAAAAATTCTAGACAAGCCAAGGAGCCCGTCTTGGCCCAACTCATAAAAGTTTCATTTTTCTCAACTTTTAAGCCCGGACGTCCTGCGGGAAAACTTGCTGCTGCTGCTGCTGCTGATGCTCCGGCCGCTGTTAGCATATTTAAGGCTCATCTTTACAGTTAGTTCTTTCTATACATATATATAGTCTATATATATAAATATATATAAATCTTTTTTTTTTTTACTTTATATAATATGTTTTTAAGGCAAATATTAGAAATCCATTTTCCGCTCACTGCAGATTCATTCAGTTTTAAAAATGTCAATCTCTGCAACGCGCAGGGGCGGGGGCGTGGGCAGGGGCAGTGACATAGGCGGACGGGGGGCCCGGCACGTGTTGGCCGCCTTTTTGTGCAACTGAAGCGCGTAATTTGTTGGACAAGCCATAAATAAATATGAAACATAAACGCATAAAAAAATCAAACGATTTGCTATCGCTTTACTCATTTTGCTTTAGCTGTCGCGTGCGGCAATATTTGCGCAGGACACGTGCCAGGCTGAGCTCGGCCTAGCCGTAGCCGTAGTCGTAACCGTAACCGTAGCCGTGGCTATTAATAGCGAACCGAATGCGGCCCAATTAAAAGGGGCCAGCGATTGATTTTTAATTAGTCGCCTTATTGACGGTTTGTCTAGCTGACAGCTAGACAGAAAGTTAAATTGGTCAGCCAATCAAGCTAGCAGCAGGCAACCCCTCCACCTCCACCCACCACCCATTGCTCTGCTATCGAGCGTCCACGGATTGCGTCGAGTCCTAATTACGTGCGAGTGTCGGCATATGAAATAATATTTTGATACAGGTGTCTCGGGCACGCAGCCGACAGTTAACTTTGCCGGCGATAGAGTAGAGTAGAGGAAGGGTATAGTCGCTTGAACAGGCAGCCCAGCTCAAGTAGTCTAGTTGGCTAGAATATGCAGCAAAATAGCGCATTTTATTATAAGTTCTTGAGCAAAATCAATAGAAATTCGGTTTTAAAAGAAAATTTACAGGCTTACAACTTTTTTTCATCATAGCTGCTTTATCTTTGCACATGATAAAATTTATTTTATTCAAATCGGAGTTTTCGTTGAATCTCTTAAATTTTTCAAACTTTTGCTAAAGCCAAACCTATTCAGTTAAGCGGCATTGTATAACCTAAGTGTTGTGTAAGCAAAAACTAAAGCTTAGTTCATATTCACAAAAGATTGTTTGATCAGATCATCAAGTTAACTTGCCAAAGATGGTTTTAATTAGTTCTCTCAAAACATAGCTAGTCTCCTTAGACTTCCACATCATAGCCCAGCACTTAAAGTCTGATCGATTCTGTGGTCGAACACATTTAGGTATATATCTTTAATAGATTTTTTAAGTTTATAATGATTATAATAAGAGATTATCATTGCCTACAATTGACATAGTACAATTCATAGTTTATTGTTTGAGAGTTGAAAGAGATAAGCAAATGAAGATGTTGCAGGCGGGTGCACGTGGCTTGGAGTGGAAGTAGAGCTGAAAGTAGACTAAGAGTTGAATTTGTAATACCGATTATTATCGGTATTTCTATTATAGAGTTTATCGATTGTAGTTGTTATCTGTTAATCTGTTAATCAACTTCTTGTAAGAAATATATATACATATAGCGTGGCATAGAAATTTCATATATATTTTGGCAGATGTATTTTAGTTGATGTATGGAGTTCACTTTGCTTGTCTGATTGTATTATATATATATATTAAAGTAAATTAAAGGTCAATCATATATACATATATATACTTTATATTTGATACATATTACATATAATTTCTCTTAATTTAGTTAGAAATATCAGATATATTTGTTTGGCAGATGTATTTCATATAGGACTTCGCAGTTCACTTTGCTTGTCTGATTGGATTATAATATATTAAAGTATATTAATATATATATATATATATACATATATATACTTCACATTTGATATATTTTCTCCTACCTTAGTCTGATATATCTTGACAGAAGTATTTTGTATTGGCCTTCAAAATTCACTTTGCTTGTCTGATTGTATTATAGAGCATATCAACTATATAGAGCATATCAACAATCAATCATATATACACATATATATACTTAACATTTTATATATATATTATATATACTTCCTTCAACTTTAGTTGACTTCTGACAAGCTTCATTTACCTTATTATAAACCATATGTTAGGGCATTTGTGATTCGTAGTAGAGCTACTAAGTTTCATGCCTGCTGTTGGTTGGCCAATGCCCGGCCGGTTTGCAAAGGGTTGTTGAGTGTTTCTAATGCGATTGCACTAATGGCTTGAATTATAGACGCATTAGGGTAAATTAAAATCCTCCTCGTTCAATGGGCCGGCCGGGGGTTGTCCATATGCCGGTTGCCAATAAAAAGCCAACTCACTTAGTGCCAGCGGCTTGACCCCCCCAACGACTATAGACCCTCGAGGGCTGTGCGCGATTGAGGAGGGTTGGGGATTATGGGGTGGATTTAACGCTTTAAGTGGAGGCGGACGTGCCAGAGATGAGGTGTGAGCCAGAGAGAGAGAGAGAGAGAACAACGTTGTTGGCTTGTAATGAAGTTGTAGTAGCGGCTGCATCAACAATGAATGCCTTTGCCGGACGGTTCCATTGTGGTCAGGTGCAAATGTTGCAGGTTTTCATTCAAATTGAATAGAGAACACGACAGAGGGACACACACCCACACACACACATACACAAAAATATAAAAAACGGAAAATGGAAAAATAAAAGGAAAGGTGAAACCCCAACAGCTGTCAGCATTTCTCCACAAGTGGGGGTGGGGGCTCGGGCGGAATCACTTTGATTATGACAATGCTTCGACCCAGGCTCGTTGACAATTGAGTGGCACAAAGGATGTGGCACTGCCGCCTGCTGGCAACTAACTGACCAAGTCCGCATTGGACTTGTCACCTTATTCCGTCACATAATGAACCACAGCTTTTTATTGTTGTTATATAATCTAACTAGAAATGAGCGCTAAGTAAGCGCCGCCATGAAACATGAAAGTTTTAGACAGAAATTCACAGTGTTTCAAGTGAAGAGTGGAAATGGATGTTAATATACAAAGAGTATGGTGCAGATCGACACTTCAAGAGACAAGTTTATCTATTGGATATGAGATCATCTAAATTTGATTGTAATTAGCAAAATATAAGATATTTATTTGATAATACTTACATCTTATTTGTTTCAAGTAAGACTTGTCAATGTCAAACATGTTCTTATCGATTGGTTGGCTGTAGAGGCATTGCTATGGCTTAGCTGACAGAGCAATCAAAATCTGACTGTGTTGTGTTACAAATCAACACAAAACTCTTAATAGTGTTCTACAGTGTTCTTCTTAATAGCCTTCATACATCCCATAAGTTTGAAGAAATTCTATTTGATGATTTGCAAAAACAACTTAGCAATCTGGTCTGATAATGACAAAGCTTCCTCAGCTTGTTGAGCACAATCCACTGTTTTCAATTTGAAGTATAACAGTTATAAGTATAACATAATGTTTCAATATATTGATTAATATGTATATAACTCTGCATTTAATGAAATTTGTAAACAGATTAACAACTTCTTGTTCATTCACTTATACATTAGTAATAGTATTTCTGCCTGTGAAACCGATAAGGACATGCCGTCGTCCTTGGTCCAATTAGTTTGTGTCTTTCCTGATTAGACCCAAGACTTTAAATATTTAGCTGCTGTTCATTGAAATTGAAGCATTTTGTGTTGGAGCTAGTAAAATTATTAGTTATTATTAATTGTTTTATTATAAATTAATCAATTGTATTAGTTATTATTAAGTATATAAGTATATATATACAGTGTACAAATAAAGTCTTCTTACAGCAGCAACTTTTTTCTTTGGGTATGAATAACAAGTAAGAGTGCTCTAGTCGAGACGGCTCGACTACGAGATACCCTGAACCCTGCGAAGATCCAATCTTCCCAACATGATATGCTTATTTTACATATACGAATATTGCGAGCAACGCATACACACACACACACACATGCATACGCACGCACGCATAAGCACGCGCTCTGCTGACTGCGCAGTCAGCGCGGCGACTGCGCTCGGGCTGCAATATGCCTATTGTATGGGAAATTAAATGTTTAATAACATTTTTGTGGATGGACTTTCTTGATTAAACTTTCACAGCATAATTATGTCATTCAGATGTGTGTATTTGCCAAAGCACAAGTCTCTAGTATTTGAAATACGAATTTTTCAAATTGGGGGCGAAGGGGGCGTGGTATCTAAAATCCAAAAATGACAAAATGTCCGCATTCATTACACGGATCTACGCAGTGAATTTGGAGTCTCTAGCTCTTACGGTATGCTTAACCGAAGAAAAGTTATCGATTTTTATCGATAATAAGGAAACGGGATGAGTTATCGAAAATCTAAAAAAAAACTCGTACTGCGTAGGCTATAGACGAGTATTCTCTGAAAATTTCATATATCTAGCTTTTGTGGTTTACGAGATCGCTGCGTTCATACGGACGGACGGACGGACGGACGGACGGACGGACAGACGGACAGGGCTATTTCAACTCAGCTCATCGAGCTGATCAAGAATATATATACTTTATGGGGTCTGCGATGTCTCCTTCTGCCTGTTACATACATTTTCACAAAAACATTATACCCTGATTTCCCATTTTCAATGGGTTCAGGGTATAAAAAGTAAATATCGAGTGACCCTGAGAGAAATTTTAAGACTTTATTTTATGGAAAACTTAATATTGTTCATGCCACAAGCTGAATAAAAGTTATAACCAATAATTAAATTTGTAAATAATAATTTTAAGTTCTAGTTTGATTTTAATTAATTTTTGTTAGATTTTTATATTTTTAAACCAATTAGTTTTACTGTACGAAGACTTAATTTGTCAAGTAAAAATAAATGCTTTAAAAATATTCTGGATCTAAATACAAAAACTTTCATATTTTTGGTTTGTAGTTGTAACTCATAAACTAATCAACATATTGAAATACTCTTTTTTGTGTAATAAATTATTTGATTAATTTTGTATAATTTTTTTTTTATTATTATTATTATTATTATTATTATTATTATTACATTTTTAAATCATTATTAATTTTGTATAATAAACAAGTAAGAAAGCTCTAGTCGGTGGTTCCAAACGTTTTATACTTATTTAACATATATATATACAAGCAACACATGCATACACACATACACACACACATACGCACGCACGCATAAGCGAGCGCTCTGCTGACTGCGCAGTTTACGCAGCGACTGCGCTTGGGCTGCAGAAGAGCTATATTATGAAAACTTAATTGTTTAATAAGTTTCTTTGTAGACGGACTTTTTGAATCAAACTTTCAGAGTGTGATTATGGTAATCAACTCTCTAGTACTTGAAATACGTTTTTTGAAACGGACGGACGGACAGACGGACAGGGCTAAATCAACTCAGCTCGTCGGCCTGATCAGGAATATATATACTTTATGGGGTCTGCCACGCCTCCTTCTGCCTGTTACATACATTTTAACAAAACCATTATACCCTGTTTTCCCATTTTCAATGGGTTCAGGGTATAAAAATACAAAAATATTCAGTTTCTTATGTTTTACTCGAGATATAAGTTTTTTTTGTGCCCAAAGAAAAAAGTTGCTATGGGAAGACATTATTATTACACTGTATACAGAAATCATCGCTTTGTTTTGTGGGTGTGTACCCCATTAGGGGTTTACAACAGACCAGATTGATGTAGTACACATTTGTGCCACATATGGGGCACATAGTACAGTGGGTGAATACGATATGTCCACCAACGCCCCTAAAAGAAATTCTTTTAGGAACCAATTGTTACACTGTATACAGTCTAAAGTATTGGCACAGTCAACAATTTCTCTCAGATTTTTAACCAGTTCTCTTTACATATTCCAATATTTCCCATTGCATACAAGTTAGGAAAGTCCTTTGCTAAGATACCAAACTCAAATTAGATTAAGACTGAAAATCAGATTCCAATTAGCACTTTGCTCATTTTCACCAATGATTTTCGCCTATCAAAATTCTATCTATATACATTTCTTTATCTATTTCTAAGGTATTATCATTAACTAGTTTTCTTATATCAATTATAAGCAGATTTGATTTCTTCATTCACTTACAACTATATTACAAAGTGAACGAAATCCAAGTGGCAAACCCAAACCCAAATCCAAACCCAAACTCAAACTGATTCTGAGATCGACGCGTTCAAACATACGGACAGACGGACAGACGGACAGACGGACAGACGGACGGACGGACGGACGGACAGACGGACAGGGCTAAATCAACTCAGCTCGTCGGCCTGATCAGGAATATATATACTTTATGGGGTCTGCCACGCCTCCTTCTGCCTGTTACATACATTTTAACAAAACCATTATACCCTGTTTTCCCATTTTCAATGGGTTCAGGGTATAAAAATACAAAAATATTCAGTTTCTTATGTTTTACTCGAGATATAAGTTTTTTTTGTGCCCAAAGAAAAAAGTTGCTATGGGAAGACATTATTATTACACTGTATACAGAAATCATCGCTTTGTTTTGTGGGTGTGTACCCCATTAGGGGTTTACAACAGACCAGATTGATGTAGTACACATTTGTGCCACATATGGGGCACATAGTACAGTGGGTGAATACGATATGTCCACCAACGCCCCTAAAAGAAATTCTTTTAGGAACCAATTGTTACACTGTATACAGTCTAAAGTATTGGCACAGTCAACAATTTCTCTCAGATTTTTAACCAGTTCTCTTTACATATTCCAATATTTCCCATTGCATACAAGTTAGGAAAGTCCTTTGCTAAGATACCAAACTCAAATTAGATTAAGACTGAAAATCAGATTCCAATTAGCACTTTGCTCATTTTCACCAATGATTTTCGCCTATCAAAATTCTATCTATATACATTTCTTTATCTATTTCTAAGGTATTATCATTAACTAGTTTTCTTATATCAATTATAAGCAGATTTGATTTCTTCATTCACTTACAACTATATTACAAAGTGAACGAAATCCAAGTGGCAAACCCAAACCCAAATCCAAACCCAAACTCAAACCCAATCCCAAGTCCAGGTCCAGTCAATTCCGCAAAAGGTGCGCGTCTGCTGCTATTTCATTTTATATACATATTTTTTTATTTTTTTTATATATATTTTTCTCTCTCTCTCAGCCATTTCCAATTTCCAATTATAACGCAACGCGATTGCGTGCACAAAATGACATGCTTTTATGAATTCGCGATGATCTCGAGACGGGCAATGGGCTACAGCGCTGATAGGCATTCGACTGGGTATATATACACATACACATACACATATATATGTATGTGTATATGTATATGTATGTGGAGCACACGGACAGGGATACCCTTTAAAAGAAATATGATTTCATTTGACGGCGCCTTGCGCTGGCTGGGGCCCCATAGCACCCACATAGCCAAAGAGGCCGGAAATCAGGATGAACACAAATTATATATATATATATATATATATATATATATATTTGATATGAAGTTATGTTACGTGCTTTCTTTTATGGCATTTCTATCCAATTATGTTCATTAAATTGGCATTTGAAATTAGCCAAGCCAAAGGAGTTGACTGAAGAGTTGATAATGGTGGTAGTGGTGGTGGTGGTGGTGGTGATGGTGGGGCAGCGCTGATAAACTACTTAATACTTATTTAATTTGTGCCTCTGATCCGAATGTAGTCGAGCAGAATGCGCCGCACAACTGTCATAAAAATCACGCAGCGGAAATTATTTTGTCACCATTTATAATTGCATTGTCACACCAAAAACACTATTGATTCATGTTGTTGTTGGCGATGTTGATGGTGGTGGTGGTGTTGGTGGTGCTGCTGACTGCTACTGCTGCTGTTATTATTATTATGATTGGAGGGTGTTGAAAGTAACACCCCACACATTAAATCAAGTGGCTGTAGCCGTGGCAGTGCGTCGACAACGTCATACATAAATTATTGAAAAATCATTCTGCAAATAAACTCGACGAGCAGACAGGCGGAGACGGAGACGGAGAGGCCCATAGCCAAAGCTGAAGTAAATAAAATCCACCACCAGGATGTGCCAGACACGAACACGGACATGGACATGGCCTGGCCTGTCTGTCTATCTGTCTGTCTGTCTGTCTGACTGACTGTGTTGATAGCTTTGACAAGAGCGCAAATAAAGCAGTAAATAACTGAACTTGTTACAACAGTGTGTGGCTAAGTTCATTGCATTGCGTATACGCCGCATGGGCAGCCAGTGAGCAGTTTAAACATTGGCAGCGGGGCAACACTCAGTGGTTACGGACTTGGTTAAGGGGTTTTCTGGCCAACAGGCCAACAGCATCAAATCCAATTAATTGTATTGCGCCTAAAACTTTAAGCAAAGGCGTCGAAGCACAGGCAACACCCACCACACAGCCACAAATGCCTAATGGAAGGCGACTCCTGTGCCCCGTCAGTTCCGTTTCCGATTGAGCGAATGCCCGTCTATTTATTTGCAAATGCAACTTGTCCAATTTGACAGTTGTCGCTTGTAAATGTCAAGCTTGGGGAGCTGTGGCAGGGGGCGGGTGGGGATGGTGTTACTGTGTCCCAAAGGGCAGAAGCAACTGAGCAACTGAGTAAGCGAGAGCGACGTTGGCGCCCACTGAAGCGTAAAGTGTGAAAGCCTGTAACGAGCCATATTGCAATTAGATTTTGTGTAAATTTATTTATGTTAATTAGTTTCAATTTGATTTAATTTGCGCTCAAGCAGCTCAGCCGGCAGATCAGAGTCCGTTGTGTGTGGGGGGCATCGGGTGTGTGTATGGGGGGGTAAGGCGAGACGCAACGAACTGACAATTAAAAGCACGTTAAAAACGCATTTAGCAAACGGACAAGCTGGCAAACGGGCAAAGCTCGGGTCAACTTGGCTGGGATCCGTTTAAGCCGAAAACGCCTAATGACAGCTGCATCAATCCTGTGCGCTAACAAAGCGTTGAAGAAATCACTTTACCAGCGGCGGCGACGGCGGCAGCCATAAAACGAGCTACAACCAAGAGAGAAGAGATGAGAGAGAGAAAGAGAGAAAGAGATGAGAGTTGAGAAATGACAGGCCAAAGGAGACGCCGCCAAAATCAACCGAAATGACAACGAGACATGCAAACAAATGAAATGATGATTCCGTCTCCAACCCCAACCACAACTCCAACTCCAACTCCGATTCCGACTCCAACTTCAACTTCGACGAAAAGTCTAATTTGTTGATAATTTGCGACCGCCGCCGCTGACCGCCAACGATGCCCCACGGCCAGCAGCAGCAGCAGCGGCGGCAGCAGCGGACCGATGGATGGATGTGGGAAATGGTCGCAGTGCCAGATCCAAGCTGGACAAGCGATACTTCCGCTACTTCATAAATGGAAATGGATATACGCGAACTGGGCGCTGGCCTGCGCTGGAGCTTGAAGCTTGAAGCTGTTGGAGCCGCACTTGGCGCTGGTGCCGCTTGGATTTATGATGCGCTGCGCCAACTGCCAATTTAAAGGCAATTTAGCCAAGAGGCGCGATTTCAACTAAATTGCCAACGATTTGTGGGTCGCAACCTGCTGGGCGGATGGCGGGCTGCACCCGCCCACCAGCTGCAGGACAGTTGACGGATCGACAGGGGCTGGAGTTGCGCCTGGTGCAGTCCAAGTCTGGCCAAGACTTGTCTAATTAATTGTATTTTAACAGTCGATGACGAGCGAAATTGGAACAAAATGTGCCAAAAACAGAGCGAAAACAGATGAGATGACATACGAGTCGGAGAAGTACCTCCATGGGTGGGCAATGGCTATACAATGGTATAGTATACAGTCAAGGAAAGATGGAGAGAAATATGCTGTAAAACAGTTGAGAAATGGAACAGCAATAGAGATGGTGTATAGATTTCGTATCAATTCTTATGGGTGATTGGCAAACAAGGAGAATATCTATGGGAATATACAGGAACAGTGGGACGAAACAGTTCACGACTCTGGAAAAAAAAAACAGACAATGCATTATTGGAAGACTGAAGCAAGGGAACAGTGAGAGAGAACAATATGGAAGTGGAACGGTGAGGCTGAGAAACAGTAGCATTTGGCAGCTGCACAAAATATTGGAAAACTTTAGCTAGGGAATAGTTAGAGTGTGAACAAAATGAAAGTGGAACGGTGTGTAGATGAAACAGTAAAACCAAGCGAAACATCATGAAAGAGGAAGATAACATTTGGACATGAGATACAAGGGAATGGAATCAGAAACATAGAAGTAACATTGAAACAGTTGGAAAAATTAAAAGGTAAGATAAAGGTATAGCTAGTCTGGCTCCCAGCAGGAGTAGCAACATAGAGAAATCTGAAAATGGAACATGAGAAAATGAAACAGTCCAGTGTTTTCTGAAGAAGAGAACAAGAAATAAGTCAGTTTCTATGCTGACTAAGAGCGTATGACAGTACCACAGCAGAGCACATGGGGAGCAATAGAATCAAAAGGAACAGCTGGGAATGTGAAAGAGAACAGAAAAGTAAGAGAATAGAACACTTTTTGAAATGAAATGAGTGACCACAAACAGAAATTCTCTTGGATCATCAGAAAGTGGAACAATTAGGAAATGAAACAGTCAATATCAAGGAACAGTAAGTCAAGGCAGCACGAGTTTTGAAACAGTGAGAGAGCAGATCACTTGGCAAGTAAAAAAGTCTAGACACAATGTAATAGCTAGAAATACTAAACACGAACTAAACAGACAGTACCAAAAGAGTAAAACACTTCTCGAAGTTAACCTATTAGTTAACTAAAATCCTGTCCAGCAGGAAGTCAAGTAGCTCTAACTGACTAAGAGCGTGTATAAGTAATACATCAGAGCACATGGGGAGTAATAGAATCAAGTGGAACAGTTGGAAATGTGTAGAATCACAGAAAAGTAAGAGAATAGACCTGAATGGCAACAAACAGAAACTCTGCTGTACATCAGGAATCATAAGAAAGTGGAACAAGAAGGAAATGAAACAGCCAGACAGCAGATCACTTGGCAAGTAATGAAGCCCAGACACAATGTAAGAGCTGGAAATACTACCAGAACACAAACCGATCAGACAGTACCAGAAGAGTAAAACACTTCTCAAAGTTAACCTATTAGTTAACCACAATCCTGTCCAGCAGGAAGTCAAGTAGCTCTAACGTTTTTTTCCCTCCTCTCCTCCTGCTGGACATGGCCTGTCATCAAACTGTGTCCATTTGGCAGCCGCTGTTTTGATTTATGTGCACTTCACGCTTTGTCGCAATGATGGCACTGCGCCACGCCCCCGCCCATAGACAGCGGCACAAGGCATTATCCTCGGCACGTGTGCGCACAAATTGATCCTTTATGAGCATTTTGCGGTTAATAATACTTCAATGTATGCGCCGCCCACACCCCCGCTGGCCAAGCTTATGAATCGCTAGATGCGGCAGTCGGGCACGTGCCGTCGTCGTTTCCGTTACCCCCCGGCCACAGCGCCTCCTGTTCCTGCCCACGCTTAGCCGTTAAGTGTAAATGATAAGCCGTTGAGAGATGCCTGACTGCCCCGCCCCGCCCCGCCCCGTGGGGTTAAATGCGCGCGGCCGACTAGGCCAATAAGGCGACGCATTTGTTGTGTAAGTTTGTTTTTCAAACACGAAATTGGCAACTGGAACGGCCCGACTGGCCCCTGCATAGGTAGCTGGCTTTGGGAGTCGCTGCTAGATGCTTGCTGCTTGACATGTGACACCTTTTGTTGGCGAGTGTCAACGGCCACGCCTATTGTTTGTGTTGTCTGGCTTTGCAGTCGGTAAAGCGCTTAAGAGCAGCGATCCTTTGGCATCCTTCGACTTTGCACCCGCGTGTATGTGTGTGTCTCTCTCTCTCTGTGTGTGTGTATGTGTATAAATCCCAAATGCCACTTCACACTTAATTTGCTCATAATGCCCGGCGTAATCCGTTGAGGACGCAGCACAACCCCTATTAATATCCTGGCAATTACACTGACAACAACAATATTTGAAAATTGCATTAGAGCCAGAACCACCACCACTGCCAACAACAACAGCAACAGCAACGGAAGCCACCCGCCCGTCCCTCGGCCAGAGTTTCTGCTGCATTGGCCTTTGAGTTTGAGCCTGAGCCAGCGCCTGGGCCTTGACATCGCCATTGGATCTTATCAGCTCCTTCACATATGCCCGCCCCGTTAATGCCCGTAATGTGACAAATTCATCCATTCTATCCATCGAGCTGCGCCCAGTTTAGTTGAGTTGTCCTTTTTGCAGCGTCGCGCCGCTCAAATTCACATCGCTGATAAGAGCTAAGCTCCGAGCCCAAACCTAATGCCAGCAAAATCCCCATTGCCGCTGCTTCGTCCCGTTGATTGCTTTCATAATTTGTTCGTGCGTTTTATTTATTATTTTCAATTTTTTTTTTTTTTTCTCTCTGCCACATTCTTATCTCTCGGTCCGTCTACAAATTGGCCAGATTTCAGGGCTGCGATAGAAAATGGCAACAAATGTTTTCATTTTCATTTTCATTTGCCAGGCGCAAGGATTAAGTGTCGAACAGGAAAATGAACAGTTTCCAATGGAGAAATGTTGAATTCCTGAAATACTTATTAGCTTTTATTTAGGATGGATGGATTACTGTACTCTAATTTAAATTTGTATTTTTATAGCGAGTTATTATTTCACTTATTCTGGAATTAAAGTAAATATTGATTATGTGCACTGTTGTTTTCATGTCTTGCTGTCCGTCCGAACGTCCGACCGTCCGTCCGTCCGTCCGTCCGAACGTCCGACCGTCCATCCGAACGTCCGTCTACGTGTACTGAGGTTAAACACTTAAAATTTGTATCAAGGAAGGACTGTATTCTAGTCTTCTAACAATAGAACGCTCGCTGGAAAGAAACTTAGCGCTGATGAAGAGGTAATCGCTGAAACTGAGTCCTATTTTGAGGCTAAAGACAAACTATAAAAATAATATTGGGCTATACAGCCCTCGAAGGCAGCTATATTAAATATCTGCGTAGATCTGCCAAGATCTTTGAATTATGTATAATTTGGTTTATTAATAATCGTAAAAACGATATTTAGGGCCATATTAAATCTAAAAAGATTGAAATTTGGAAAAAATACTCATGTATTCCAAGCCTAGACAAAGATATATTATTTATAAAGAAAGCCCACCTTAAAGTCATGGAAAATTGGAGTTAACTGAATTTACAATTGTACAGATAGAATCCTAAAACTTAATATCTTCTACAGATTATCTAAAAATTTTATATATGTATACATAAATATATCGAAATCTGCCCAAATCTATATCTTTGCAAAGTTTTATAGCTAGAGCCCTAAAATTTTATAAGCAGATCACAGCTGACGTTCCATATAGACTTATTGAACAATATATATGTTTATGAATCGTATTTATAGCGATTGATTAAACCATCAATTTCCATTTCAGTTAGATTAGAAATTCTATTTCAGTTAGATCACTGTTGATCTCCCCTACTGATGAAGCTATAGAATGTATAGTCCTATGGAAAATCCAAAATTATTCATATTTTATTAAACTTAACTGTTTTGGCAACTTAAACGAATGTTAGCCAATCAGCTATGGCTAACTGCCAAGAGCTTACTTCTTATGTTATGAAGAATACAGATCTACCAAATGGCATCGAAAGGACACCTAAACAAAATACGTACAACATAGACCTGAGTACATATGCAACACTGAACTAGCAACAAATTTCAATGTACCTTTGGTCGGAGTCATACATATTAAACAAGCAATCAACAATATATCACTACAAATTGTAAGCTGTACTTCCACCATAACCCACTTGCCAGAGGACTCCGCTACAGAAGAAGACACTGATGACTCTAGAGGATATACCCAATCACATTTACCGGCTCGGTTCATTTGATTTTCATCTCAATATTGTCTTGAAGCTTTGTCTACACAGAATCAAACAACTCTGGATCTTATCATCCAAAACTCTAGTTAAGAACTTAGCAATAGCAATTTAGAAAAGCATTTACAAATGCAAATTGTAAATAAAGTTTAATTTTATAAAAACAGATTTAACATTTTGCATTCAAATATCTTGAGTATAGAAAGAAATGGTTATATTTTGCATTACTAAGTTTTCTATTTGATATACCTTGTAGATATCTGCTATATTCACAAACAAAATATATCAAATAGTAGATTCAAACTGTTGCTCAAAATTAAAGATGTTCAATATTATTGCATGGGATGTCTAAGATTAGCCTTGAGGCTTGAACAAGCTCAGCCTCAGCCTCAGCCTCAGCCCCAGTCTCAGCTTTAGCTTAACCTTTCAAATTAACTTTATACTTATATATTTACATATATAAAAGATATTCAATTAGATTGATTTATCATGTTTGGTATAGCACACATTGTACTCAAATACATTCGAAGCTCTAATAAATTTCATTGTATACAAATGTTGTTCGGCTTCAAAATTGAAAATGAAATACGTGTTTGATATTCAGACAATTAATTGTGGCACACTTTATTGAGCTGGTTACTGCGACGGGCTGTGGAGATTAATAAATTTGAAAGACTTGTGCCAGATATATGCGAAATAGCTTGAGCAACGGACAACACTGCTGAAATTTGCATAAATATAACGGGGGAATAGCATATAAATCTTCCATATGCTTTCTATTTAACTTTTACTAAAGACTTCCGACACATTTCTGAGCCGACGCCGATGTCGACGTCGACGGCTGCTCGCTCGCCTTACCCCCGATCGCTGATTGCAGCCGAGGGAGATGGCAGCAAGAGCGGGTAGCGGTATGACAATGCACCTGCACTTGCCTGCAGTTACTTTCAACACCTACACACGTTGCTGGATGCCTGGACTGGGGCTGGCTAGCTAGCTAGCTGCCTGGACTGAAGGGCAGCTCTTGAATTTGGGCCTGGGCATTTGGAGGGTGCGATGGCGTGACTGGCGTCCATTTGGCCGGCGCCTGAATTGGCCAGGGCTGCGTCTGCTGCATTGTCTGTGCGCCCTCTGCTCTGGCCCGGGGCTTGTAACTTATCTAAATGCACACAATTATTGAATATAATCGCTGTGGAAAACAAACAGTTGAAATTTGCATATGCCGCCCCCAAAAGGCGATGCGCTTCATTCAGTCCGTGCTGTCGAGCTATGCAAGCCACAAAAAAGCTTGATAGCAATTCTCAAATACCCTTACTCTGTCTCTTATTCTTTCTGTAACTCTCCTTCTCTCTCTCTCTCTCTCTCTCTCTATTTCTCTTTATTACTCAAATTTTTGCTGTTTCTCTCTCTTTATCGCTCCTTTTTTCTGCCTCTTTCGATATCTCACTCGATCTTACTCTCTCCTCGTCTCTCACTATGTCTCTTATTCTCTCTCTAACTTTCTCTCTCTTAATAACTCCAATCTTTGCTGTCTCTCTCTTCTTCTTTCTGTCTCTCTCAATATATAACTCGATTTTACTCCCTCTCTATCTCTCTTTGCCTCTCATTCTGTCTCTCATTCTGTCTCTCAAGCTCTCTCTATTTATAACTCCAATTTTTGCTGTCTCTCTCTCTCTCTCTTTCTCTCGCTCCTTCTTTCTGCCTCTCTCTCTCTCATGATATCTTTTTCGATCCTTCTCTCTCCCTCTCTCTCTCTCTCTCTTTCTCTCTTTGTCTTTCATTCTCTCTCTCGCACTCTCTCTCTCTAACTATTATTCTTTCTCCCTTTACCCCTCTCTCTCTCTCTCTCTCTATCTCCTTCTTTCTACCTCTCTCTCTCTCTCTCTCATCATCATCATTCATTTTACTTATGTAACGCACAGCTTAACTCAGATATATCAATAAAAAATGACTCTGGCAATTATCAAACAAGTAAGAACGTTGCAGTCGGGCGCTACCGACTGCGGGATACTCATTCACACCCCCACAGATCACGCCCATTGCCACGCCCACAATTGGTTTGTACATATATAATTTTTTGGAAATCAATAGAGGAGATCAGCAGTAATATCTGTATATAATTCTGATTTTCTCACTGAGAATCGGAAAAACGTATAGTTTTTCCCGATTTGCCACGCCCCCAGTAGGCGTAGACATATAATTTTTGGCCAGTTCTTAGAAGTAGTGAAGGGTAACGTAAGTGTGAAATTTGGATGCTTACACTCAAAAAATGCGAAAATTACAGGGTATTTTTTAGCCGGGCATACCCCATAAGGGGCGTAAAAATTATTTTTGGCGCATCGATAGAGGAGCTCACCAGTAACTTACCATCCAATTTTGAAGCTTCTAGCTCTAAAACTGTAGGAGCTACAAACTTTTGCGGTTTGCCACGCCCCCTATGGGCGTAGATATATCCGCTATATCTTTTCCAACTTGGGTTGTCAACCCGAGTATATATACCAAGTTTCAAGTCTCTAGCATCAATAGTGCTCAAAATATTACAGAATTTGAAAAATCACTATATAGTCAGATCCGATTTGCCACGCCCCTAGTAGGCGTGGATATATAGATTTTTGGTCGATCTTCATAGGATCGTATCAGTAACCTACGTGCCAAATTTGGGAGTTTTAGCTTTAAAACTGTAGAAGATACAGTTTTACCCGATTTGCCACGCCCCCAATGGGCGTAGATATATCCGCCATAGCTTTTTGATCTTGGGTTGTCAACACGAGTATATATTCCAAATTGCAACTCTCTAGCACTTCTAGAAGTAGTGTTTCTGAGGTATGGGCAAATGCATTTTCCGATTTGCCACGCCCCTAGTGGGCGTATCGGGAAAATCTTGACACTTTATAATTCGAGGGTATACACGAGTATATATTCCAAATTTCAACTCTCTAGCTTCAAAACTGTGCAAATGGTTTGCGTTCATACGGACAGACGGACAGACGGACAGACGGACAGACGGACGGACAGCGTGACGGACATTGCACAAAACCAATATACTCATTTCACTTTGTGAATGAGTATAAAAATTGTTAAATTAATAAATGAACAACAAAAATATAATTTGTAATGATAAGGCAAAACTTTGCGGCTTGTGGCGACAATTAAGCGCCATTTCCGCTCGCTGTCAAATGTGTTTATTGCTCGCAGTGCACAAATGCAACTGCATATGGACGAGCGGATTAATGCCCGGCATTGCGCGTTCGCTTAACACTTTGAACAACTTAAAAAGAGAAATTATTAAATCTCTTATAAAGCAATGCTTTACAATCTCTTGACATGTCTAGAGCGTTAATCTTACAGTATTTTCCATATGTTCAGCTGAAGTTTTCCCAAACCAAATATGTATGTATATAACTTTTTCTTTTAGTAATTCTATTAAAAGTCAATATAGAAAGGATTTATTTCACTTTAAATATATTTTCTCTGCAAGACCCTTCTTCTATATCCATAACATTCTCTGGCTTATATTATATTACATTACAAGATTCATCACTTAACTAGTTCATAAATAATGCCGCCCACTTGACACGCCCCAGCCATGAACAGCCGCTGCCGCCACGCTGATCAGTGGCATATGGCAAAGGTCAACGGAAATGCAAACGAATGCAGGAAAAAAATATAAAAAACTGAAAAAATGGAACTAACAAAAATAAATAAAATATAAAATGCAAAATTAAATCCAATAAAAAAGTTTATTTAATTCATAATTGAAATGTTTAATAAATTGATTTTTTACGTCTTTCATTCAATAAATTTGCTTTCGTGCAACTAAATGCTATAGAGATAGAGTAAAGTTCAGCTCGAGTTTGGGCCGAAAATAAAGTTCTTCTTCTTCTGCTTCTTTTTCCGTTTGCAATTTGGCTAGGAGGTTGAACGGCCGAATCGTAGGCGTTCTTCCGGCTCGCTCGTACCGCCCATCAAAATTTCCAGCTTGGCGCACTGCATTTAGCCTAGACCAAAATATGCTAAGCTATGGCGCTGCATCTCATTTAACAAAGAAAAAAACACATATTTGGAACTGGAACTGGTTCAAAAGAACTGCATATTAAATCATCAAATGAACCAAGTCGATGCAAAACTAAAGCTTGAGCTTTAAGAGTAATTTATATTATGATATTTTGCACAGGATACACACCCAACTCTCATATGTGTGGCTGCATATAGAGACTTACTTTGATGGAGTTATTGTTGTTGTTGTTGTTGTTGTTGCTGTTGGAACTGATTTCCATGCAAATTGATGTTACAGCACAGTAAGCAGGCAATATTTCGGCTTCATTTCATAAATGCGCCGAACGGTGCGAAATTCCCAATTGCCCACGCAATCCCCGACGGCACGTTGGCCGCCCGTCCATCCATCCACCCATCAGATGGCAGAGTTTGCATATCAAAGTCTATGGCTGCCGATACTGATAAGCGAACAGCCTCATAAGCCACTACACAATATTGATTTCGATTTGATGTTTGCCTGGTTTGTCCTTAATTTATGCATGGAATTTACGCAATTACCTATTACTTCTATGGACCAAAATAATCCATTATGGCAAGGAAACTAACACAAAAATTGCAATCAAAATGTTAAGTTTAAAAATGCAGAATTGTATCATCTAAAGCATATTATAATTGTGATAAAGTATTAATGAAACATTTAACGCTAGCTGAAGCTTATTTAGTCAAATTAGTCGAAAGGAAAATCTTTTTTTGTGTACCTTGAACCATTAAGATCTGAGTTATTCATATGCATAAATATTTATATACATATATGTATGTGTATATGAAACAGATCTATATTCTTTATATGTTTATATCTATATGAAACAGAAAGAAGTTTTTGCTGCATATTCCATTAGGTATAGTATGTGTATATATATTCTAGAGCAGTTTATCTCGAAGTTGTTTATTGATAAATTTCTATATTTGCTTGAAATCGATTAAAATTGATATTATGCTTAAGTAATTTAAGTATATCTCGAGAGTTTTAGGAACTAAATTACCCAAATTTGTTACATAGATTATCATTTCACCTAAAGTTTTAAAAATTAAAGAATTCTTCACTTTTGAGATAATTTGCCCAACAATCAGTTCAGGACTCATTTTATAAGTGCATATTATATGCTTGGCACAACTTGGATCTATGATTTATTTTGTATTACTTCTGCAATAGTTCAAATACAATATTGGTTTACCTTAAATATCTAACATATCATACCACGTGAATATATAGTTATATTCATGAAAATAGTAGTGCTGCTCCACACAAAACTTAAACCAAATGGAACGATGAATTGTTCTATTGAAAAATTAAACTTTTAGTTTACAATGGAGTACAAAGAAGAGAATTGCGAGTCGATACTTTCGTTTAGAATTCATTTGATTTTAAAGATTTTCGAAAGATCATAATTGACCGTTCATAGAAATAGTAGTGATAGATGTAAGAAATTGAAAAAAATATATAAATTAAAAAAAAAAAATTAATAATAAATAAAATGAATAAAAATAATTAAAATAAATAAACAAAATAAAATAAATAAAATAAAAAAAATAAAAAAAATAAAAAAAAATAAATTAAATACAATAAATAAAAATAATTAAAATAAATAAAATAAATTAATTAAATAAAATAAATAAACAAAATTAAATAAATAAATTAAATAAGAATAAAAAAATACAGTCTAAAATATATAAACAAAATAAAATAAATAAAATTACTTAAATGAATAAAATATATAAAAAACATAAAATAAATAAAATAAATAATATTAATAAATAAATAAATAAATAAGTAAAAAATTATTGAATAAAAAATAAACAAATAAAAAACTAAAATAACTTAAATAAATAAATAATGAAATAAGAAAATAAATTTTAAAAATAAATATATAAATAAGTAGATAAATAATGAAATAAAAAATAAGTAAATAAATAAAAAAGAAATAAAAAAAATAAAAATAATAAAAATTTTAAAATAAATATACGAAATAAAATAAATAAAATAAGTAAATTTACAAATATTAAATAAAAAAAAATAACATTTAAACATGTACGAGTAAAGACTAAAATCTGACACTATTCCAATAGCAGTTACCTCTTCCACAAGCTCGCTCATTTCAAAATGTTCCTAATGACTGGATCAGTTAAACTACCCATTCATCGAGCAATGCAGAGAATAAGCACGCTAGCTTAAAGATACTATATATAAAGATATAGTTTTGTATAGTTACTCAATATTAGCTACAGTCTTCAGATAGCTCGACTCAAAAGGATCTAGATCTACTGTTTTACAGTGCATAGCGCATAGCCTCAACAATTTCAAGAGTTTCTCTCTTTTTTTCAACTTTATGCCATTGACCAACACTGCTGGCTGCACTTACCAGCACTTTGGACAGGCACTTTCGCCAATTGCTGGCAGTATTGCAGTAATTAGCAACATTTGGCTACCGACAACGATCATGTTTAATTGACCATGCCCAGTGACAGAGGCAGAGCCAGAGTGCGAGGGAGACTGAGCTTGTGAGAGACTAAGAGAGAGAGAGAGAGAGAGAGAGGGATAGAGAGTGAGGGCTCATCCATGGTGCCGGTTTTATGTCATTTGTCTTTAATGAACGGTTACCCAAACCCCCCTGCGGGCATTGTTATTGCTGCTGTTGCTGCTGATGTTCTCGGCCGTTGCATTTATTGTCCTACCAAGCGTCGCTTTTGTTTTAAGCCAACAACATTAACATTTGCAACCAATTTGTCGAGCGAGAGAGCGAGAGAGAGAGAGAGAGAAACGCGCGTGTTGCTTACCAAGAAGCGTGCAGCGGCAACAACTTTTGTTTTTGCTGGTTGGGGTGACTGAGTTAGCAGTGTGTTGGCCAAGTTATAACGACTGCTGCATGCACTGCCACACTGCCAGCTCGCAACTTGCACAGAATCAATATGCTCGATGATGGCTGTGCTGTACAGCTGGCACAGCTCAGGTGTCCTTAGCTAAACTCGAAGGCTTTCCTTGCCTTGCCACTTTGCCTGCAGCACGCAGTCGAGGCACGCAATCCAGCCATGGCCATAACAGTGGCAGTGGCAGTTGCAGTTGCAGTTAGCCGTTCTTGGCCAACTGGCTAGCAGCTAGTCGCTGTCAGGCTTTTGGCCTAATAAATGCACTAATTGCGGTTAAATGCATTTTGCATGCAATTATTATCATTAGGGGTTGCAGCAGCCCCCTCCCAGCCCTCAGCCCATGCTACCCCCCAGCCCAACTCTTACCAATTGCCAATTGCCGCTGTTCAATAATTTAATTGCCACTCCTTTCAGCTTGTTATTATTATTCACTTATTATTATTTTTATTTAGACAAAAAAATTGTTATTACATTTACATTACAAATACAACGACCACATTAAATTCTAATTCTAATAATAATAATAATAATAATAAAAAAAAAAATGCAAACTTTATTGAAAGTTTTTCGTTTTGTTTTAGTTGCGATAATACATCTTGTGGCTAGCTTAAGTATGCACATTGTTCTTGTTGCAGTTGTTACTAATTGTTAGTTTATTATTAAATTTAATTGTTTTGGCTGCTAATTTTTACAACATTTAAATAAATATTTTATGCATTCGCTGCGCTTAAGCCTAGTCTCAAAAAAAAAAAATGAAAAAAAAAATATTGGTTAAGTATGTGTATTTAATAAATTACTAAAAGCAAACAAATAAGTTAGGCCGCACACACACACACACACGCTCACACACACACACACACACACATATATATATATATACACGCACACACACTCAACCCTTTGCCCTTTTGTGTTTTGGAAACGAATTCTGTTTTGTTGCTGCTGCTGCTGCTGCTGCTTCTTCACCTTCTTCTTTGGCCAGTTCACACCTGCAGCTGGTCCTCGTCGTCGGACTGTGCCTGGGAGCTGTCGACGGAACGGCCTGGCGGACTGCCCGGATTGAGCGTCGGACTAGGCGTAGAGGGCGGATGTGCGGGCGAGGCAGCATTTGCTGTCTGCGTCGGCGATGTGGTCAGCGCCTGTGGCTTGTGTATGATAGCCATGCCAGCGGTTGGCGCGCTTGTAAGTGGCGCCGGCACTGCACCACCAGCACCACCAGCGCCAGCGCCAACAGCTCCATTGGCCGCCGCAGCAGCAGCCGCCGCGCTCTGATAGTAGCTGCTCAGCGAGGACAGCGAGCTGGAGGCGGACAGGTGCGAGAAGGGAGCACTGGGCACACCCGCGTACAGATTGTAGGGCAGCGGCTTCTGCATGGCCGCTGCGGCGGCCGCCTGCCTGTAGTAGATGTCGATGCTGGAGTGTGGCGGTGCGGCATGCGCGGCAGCTGCGGCGCCGGCACCGGCTGCCGCCGCATACGGCCAGGCGCCCAAATAGGGCGAGCCGCCATAAAGCCGCTGGAAGGCCGCAAAGTTGCCCGCCTCGGCGAGCAGCTCCAGACCCACAGCCGTCTGGCGCTTCCACTTGGTTCTGCAGCGGACAGAGAGAGAGAGAGAGAGAAAAGGCAATACAAGAGATTTAGTTGAGGCAAATACTGGGCTGGCACTGTGGCTGGGACTGTGGCGGATGTCGGCAACTCACCTGCGATTCTGATACCAGGTCTTCACCTGGCAATCGCTCAGGTCCAGCTTGTGCGCCAGCTCCTGGCGCTCCTGGACGCTGAGATATTTCTGTCGCTCGAACGACTTCTCCAGCGTCTGCAGCTGATGATCGGTGAAGGCGGTGCGCGCCTTGCGCTGCTTCTTGCTCAGGCCGCTCATGTCGCTGGTGGAGCCGCTCTTGATGCTGTTGCCATCGTCGTCCTTGCCACCTGAACGCACAAAGACCCAAATGCGTTAATGGACGTCGACTAAGCCAACTTAACTTAATGCTAACTGCAGCTGCCTTGAGCTGCACTAGAAATGGCCAACGAGTTCAAGAGCGTTTAAGGCCACGCAATTGCCTTTTCCGTTCGCAACGGCCTAGTCTGGCTCAACCTCCCCCCCCCCCCCAGCCAGTCGGACTCGGACTCTCTCTCTCTCTCACTCTCTTTCTCTTTGTGTAATAAAAATGTGTAGCAAAATGTCTAAACTTGGCCCAGTGCTCATACCTGTTCCCGTTGCCGATGCCATTTCCGTTTGCCAACCCTTCAACGTTTTAGCCTAGCTGCGCTGCTCGTTTGCCGTTTACTACATAAAATTTATGTAAATTTATCTGATTGCGGCTTGTCGATAAGGAACTCTGCTCAGGTCTGGGCCAGGGCCACTTGCCACTTTCCTGGCGTTAAATTAGTTAAAGCGAAAATTTGCCAAGTGCGCATTAAAGGCAAAGCCAACTTAACTTATTCTGATCTGTGAGAGCTGTTTACTCAACAAAATTCATAGCATGCTTGACTCTGTCTCTCTCTGTATCTCTGTCTCTCTCTCTATCTCTGCTGCTGCTGCTTGAGGCAACGTTGCAATTACCCAGCTTAAACAGAGTTGCGATCGAGTCAAATTAAAAGCAGCGCAGATGCTTGAGAGACGCAGCTTTCGCTGCTGCCAGGCATGCTCTCTGTCTGCTCTGTCTCACTTGCTCCTGCCTTCTCTTGTTGTTGCTGCTGGTCAGGCCTGGCTGGGCGTCCAGGCCAAAGCCGCTGGGCCAACAAGACGCGACTACCGTTTATAAAATTACAATTGCACACAGGAAATTGCTGTAATAAATGGTCGAGGAGAGTGCAGATTCATTTGCCAAAGAGACACACGCACAACACACGTCCACACACGCACAACACACGCACACACATTGAGCACATTCAATACATAAAAGTAGCTCTGGGGCGTCTATCAAACGATATTAAATTCCATTTTTATAACATTTACCACAACTAGCAAGAGAGAGAGAAAGAGACAGAGAGAGAGAGAGAGAGAGGCAGAAGAGTAGAGTGAGAGAGCACATGCTTGAGCAAAGACAACGTTTTGCTTCTAACTATATATAATTAGTCTGACGTTGGGCTCAAAAACAAAAGCATAAAATTTAGTTTTGCAAACTGCGTTTTGCTCCATTCCAACTGGATGTTAGTCGCTCGCAACTACCCCTACCCCTCCCCCCACCCAACACGAGCCACGCCTCCAATTCTTGTTGCCGCTCGCTGGCTGTTTAAACAGACAAATGCACACACACAATTCGGAATGGAATGGCGCATGCAGGGCAGGGCAGGGCAGGGCAGGCGCTGGGTAAAAGCAAACAAAGCGTGAAAATGCAATTTTTCAGAAGTATCCAAAAGGCCGCCGGCAGCCCCCCCTCCGCCCACGCCACTCAGACTAGAATCTGGGCATGTTGTTGCATGCAATTTTTACAGTTTGTTTTGCAAAGCGGCTGCATTCCCTCGCCCCCAACACACACACACAGACAAACAAACAAAAGACTCTGGCAACGAACTTGGCATGACATTCACTTAGTCAGACGGACGGACGGACGGACGGACAGCGAGATCCGCATTACGATTGGTTATCGCGAACAGACTGACAATTGTCATGAAATGCCATTGAATTAGGGAACCAATAGGGTATATTAAAACTCTAAAATAGTTTGTCTAGATATATGGCATATATATATGTATATGAATATATGATATGAATAAGTCTAATGGAATTACTAATTCATATTTCAGTATCTTCAAATTGTCAATTAATGGGATTAAACTATATATCTGTATATATATATACTATATATATTCTTTATATACCTACTTCAAGTCTAGTTCTATCTATAATTCGCTGTCTGATTGGAAATCGATGCGAGATTCATTGACTCGGACGTCATTGAAGTAAGGCTATTCTAATTATATATTTAGAAGTTATAATTTGTATTTAATAATATGATTATTATTATTAGAATTGACATTATCTTCATTATTATTATCATCATAGCCTTTGGCTAATAACCTTGAGCATAGATAACATGCATGCCTCAAGGCCTTAGACAACTGATCGGTTCAACTCTGATTACTCAGCTAAAAGCTAAGCAATGATAAGGATCAGTAATGTTTCTAAGTCTCTCTCCCTACCTCTCTCTGTCTCTCTGTCTCTCTCTCTCTCTCTCTCTCTCTCTCTCTAACTAGGTATCTCCTTCATGCATTTACATCCAAGGCCCAACTCGACTCTAATCTCGTCTTCACCTTTAACTTTGTCAAATTTCCACTCCCAAAGCTTACTCTATACCCTACCTCCCCCCAGCTTTCCCTCCTATCCGCCCCCAGTCCACGCCCACCCAAAATAATATAGAAGCTCACCTCACCATTACTACAAACGCTGTGATCGTCCATGTGACCGCCGCCACCGCTGCCCGCCTCATCGCTGTCGCAATCCTCGTTCTCCTCGTGATAGTCGCTGCTATCGTCGAGCTCTGCCGACGGCGGCGGCGGCGGCACTTCGCCGGTACCAGCGGCCGCCGCGGCAGCTGCTGCCGCCGCAACTGCCGCATTGTTGCGCGCCGCTGCCGCAGCGGCGGCTGCTGCATAATGCTGTTGCATGGCCGCTGCATATTGCGCCACATTTAAGCCGTTGGCGCCCATTTGGGCGCTGGGTCCGAAGTGGGTCAGTTTGGCGTGTGGCAGTGAATGCGGATGCGGATGCGTTAGCGGATGCGGATGCGGATGCTGCTGCTGCTGGTGCTGATGATGGGCGGCATGTACGGCGGCTAGGGCATGTGGATGCGGCTGGTGGGGCAGCTGATGTGGCGGCGGCGGTGGTGCCAGGCCCAACACGGAGCCGGGCGGCGTTGCTGGTCCCGATTCCGAGTCCAGATGCTCATTATTATTGTTGTTGTTATTGTTATTATTATTATTATTATTATTATTGGTATTGTTGTTGTTGTTGTTGTTGTTGTTGTGTTGCTGCTTGTAGAAGGCTGCAGCGCTGGCAGCAGCCGCACTGCCCGCCAGAATGTCATTGATCATGAAGCGAGATCGATTCGGCTTCAGATTGGACGAGGTGGACATGGACATATTGACCGCCGGCGGATGCAACGGATAATGATGATGCAGATGATGGTGGTGCGAATGCGAATGCGAATGATGTGGCGACGGCTCGCTGGGCGCTGTAGTCGTGGGCAGCGTCTGGGTTAATATGCTCATTGAGTCTTTCATTGCCAACGGCGGCCGCACGGATTCCAATTGGACTCTAGCACACACACACACACACACTCTCTCTCTCTCTTTGTCGCTCTCTCTCTATCTCTCTCTCTCTCTCTGTTTTCTCACACACTCGGTTGCACAGTCAACAGTAAAAAAAAATATATGTTTATTTCGAAACGTTGTCTTTTGCACTTTAACTTGAACTTCGATTTCTGGTTAACTGGGAAGTTCGACTTCGACATGGACGTGAACCGTCGCCTCCGCTCTGGACGTCGTCGCGCTGTGGCTGCCAAAACGAGACTAAACGCACCTGCAGCGCCTCGGCCGCACAAAAACCCAGTCGCAGCGGCAACAATTTTGCCACTTTGTCATAGGTGGTGGCGAGCGGTCGCTTTGGTGGTGGCTCTCGGTGGCATTTCAATTCGCCTGGGTGCGAGCGAGAGCGCTGCGGCTCGGCTGCGCCGCGACTCTGAGCTCTGCTCGGCCTCGCTCGTGCTCACCCGTTGGCCTGTTGCTGCCCGTTCGTCTGGCATGCCGTCTCGCTCACGCGCAGCGCCATGTTGTTGGCCCCGAACTCAACATGCGCTCAGCTGTGGTGAGTTCGCCAGCCAGTTTTTATGGCAACTGTGTTGAGCTCTGAGCTCTGAGCGCTGACTGCGCTGACTGCGCTGAGTCGCAGCGCGCGAAGCAGCGCAAATCAAGTACGTGCGCTCAGCCAGCAGCAGCCATAAAGCGAATACGAATGTCGGTCAAACATAGCCACGGACGGGCATGCCAAAAGGACGTGGCGACTCGTCCAGTGGGCAGCTCCCAGCTCAGCTCACAGCACGGCCCACACACTGCACTGCTCGGGGGCCGACAAAATGGCGCGCCTGTGGCGTCGCTTCAGATGCCATGGACCATTAGAAAAGGGATCGCATTCTAATAGCTTTTTAGCTACGTCTTTTCAGCTAAATGCGCTTAGTGCTATTTGATGGGAGTAAAAGAGTCTTAGTAGATGGTTTCTTCTTGGCTGGAAATGTTGAATATCAAATGATTTACTATATACTATATTGTAGATAAATACTATTTGCTTTTTTGCTTATTTGTCGTATTCCAATTCAAAATTTCAGTTTGAACTTGATTCATATAGATTTAGCTGACAAAACTTAATCATTAAACATATAGTCTGGCAATTTATAGGAAAATTTCTTGAAATATAAATATAAAAACTAAAAAAACTTTATTTTAAACGTTTTTAGACTTTAAAATGAGTCAAAAAATCTTTTTAAGTAATTTTTTTTGTGTTATATATATTTTTATATGTATTTAGAGTTTTATAAAAATGAATTAAAATGATTTTAAAAATATTAAGTTTCAATATAATATTTATTTATTTATTTATATGGGACACTTTATTTGATGAATTCATGTATTACACAAATGTTAGTATTTAATATGTATAAGGAATATAGAGAGTTCTTTATTAATATTATTGAAATTCAAAATTTTTAGCTGAATTAAATTCAATTTAATTAAACTTCAAATTTAAATAATTATAAAAATATAAATATAATACAAAATAATATTTCATATAGATTTTTAGGCTTAAAATAATTAAAGTCCGTCAGTGAATCTTGGTTAAAAATTTATATCTTAGTTTTTAAAGTTATTTTACGCCTTAATTTAGAGTCTGCAGCAAGATCAAGCTTAAGTTTGGAGTTACTTTTCTATTTTCTATTCAAATAAATTCTTATATATGGGAAAATTATATATATGTCAGAGATATAATAAGTATTAGAATAGAGTGTCTTATCGATAGTTATATCAGTGTTAGAAGAAGTGTTGTATAATTTGTTTGAGTGGGATATTGGTGAACACTAATATCGTGCGTGTCTCTGACGGTTTTGACAGACGAGAATGTGGCAAATAAGCACAGTCTGAGATTGCTAAGAGAAAGAGCAAGACGTGCAGAGACTCGCTGCACACAGACTTAAACATACTTTCTTCCAAAAAGCTTAAATAATTTCTATAAGCCAGTTCGCCGATATATATATATATATATATATATATAAATAAATAAATATATATTTTTTTTTAAATTAAATTTTTCTTCACATTATCCTGCTGTAAATTCTTTTCTAAATTGTTATTGCTATATACTTGACCTGTACTAGAGCATTGGATGATAAGACGTAAAACTAGACTTGTTTGCCCCTGTGTATACGATGCTTTAAGACTATATTGAGATGAAAATGAAATGAAGCGATGCGGTAAGTGTGATTGGGTATATCCTTTTGAGTCTTCTGGCATGTATGTTAAGGTGGAAGTACAGTTCATGGTTTGTAGAGATATGTTAATGATTGCTTCTTAATTATGTCTCTGCCCAAGAGTACATTGATATTTGTTGCTAGTTTAGTGTTGCCTATGTAACACTCAGCATCAGAGGATGGTGGCCTGTGTTGTATGTATTTTGCTTAGGTGGGATTTGGATGACATTTGCGACTGCAGTGAGGCAATTTGCCTTAAAACAATAATAGAGCAATGTAAGCTTTGCAATGAGAGCTTTAAATTGTCATTAAGATACTCATTTGAACTAAAAATTCACATTTGAGTTCCAGGCTTGGAAGGCTATCAACACTAGTTTCTCAGCTGTCTTGACACTCTTCTTATGACTGACAATTGTCTTTGCCTTGTTCTTCTACAACTATTTATCTGCTATTCTTACAAAGTACTTTTCTCTCTATCTACTTAAGCTATATTTCTTTGACTTGTGTATATTTCGAGTGCGAATATTTTGGCTAGCAAATGGACAGTCTGGACGGACAGTCTCTTTCCATTTCATTGAAGTAGCCGAGCATAAGCGCCAATTAAAATGCTACGCCAATAGCTCAACAGCCTCACACAACAAGAAAGAAGGGCCACATGTTGCCCCGAAGAGCATTAGTCGAGGACTAATTAGTTTTCACAGCGGATGTGCGAGGTCTAGGCTTGAGACCCGAAATGCAATTTGTCGAGCGGCAAACGTTTGATTGATATTGAATCGGACTCAAAGTTGGAGTTGGAGTTGGAGTTGGAATTGGTAGCGTTGCAGTTGAGGTCATTAGGCGATGCGTCGAGTGCGGTTAGTGGCGCAAAAGGCGCAACGAAATTAGAGCAGCAACTGACAGGACGAGCGCGCGCGCGCTTCAATTGCGGGTCGCGCATTTCAAATAATTGGACTCTTTGTGCTGGCAGGATCAGACAATGGATGACTCTGTGACCGAATGGCTGAATGACGGGCCGACGACTGACTGCCTTTCTGGCTTCTTACTCATGCCGACTGATGACGGTTATTGCATTTAAATGCATATAATTGCAGCCAGGCATATATCCTGCGGTTGCGCCTCCTTGTGCGTTCTGCGGTCGAATTCCAATTGAATGCTTAAAATAATTGTACAAACTGTATAAAAGTCGCCAACCGCAATGCGCAGTTGCCAATATGCACTCTGTCTGTCTGTCTGTTTGACTGTTTGACTGTCTCTCTGACGACTCGACAGTCTCCGAGCTCCGCCCCTGTTTGCCTTCTGCTGGCCATTTGCCAGTTTTTCCGGTCGCATTCATGCACTCGCAGGAAGACTTTGCTGTTCTCCAATCCAGATCGCAACTCTCCCCCCAGTCCCCCCCTAAGTCGCTCCAATTCAGTTGTGCTCTGTGTGTGTGTGTGTTCTGCGAATTTCGCGCCGCCTGCTGCCAGCCGTCTGCCGACTGCCTATCTAACTATCTAATTAGCGTGTTTGTTTGCCAGTTAATGTTCACTAATTTATTGACTCGACGCGGCTTATCAATGTGTTTGCTCTGCTGTTAACAACATCCGCAACACCACCCAGCTGCCCCCTCTCTCAGCTCCAACTGCCAGCTGCCAACCAGCCAGATAAATCTCAAACCGACTCTGAGGCTAGGCGTCGGAGTTCTCCTTCGGCATGGCGACTGGCCAATCAATGCAGTCTGAGTAGGTTTATTATTATACAATATTTATATTATTAGCAATGAACATACTGTTTATAGGTAAGACAGACTCAGAACTAGAAGAGATTGATTGGGGAAGAGTCTAAGTTCTAACTCAGCATTTAGAACAGAATTCCTTAGTTTTTGATAGCTCTTACAGATTTCCTTATTAGACATGTAATTGGGCAAAGGTAAAGAGTTCGCCACAAGGTCTCTGCCCTAAGCCTGTTACTTCCTTCAATAATCAATTGAATATCTCCTTCATTTGATCACAAAGTATGCCTAGTTCAGTTATGGGTCCTTCGGAAACTCTTGCTCTCCTGGACTGCCTCGATCTCTTTCCATACTAGCTATGCAGAGCTATCTATAACAATATAATTTCTAAGGGCTCTAACCTATAGCCCCTATGCGAATCCCTGTTTGCTCCCACTCTGCTATGATATGTCCGTCTCATCAGCTCAGCTCGGCTCGGCTCGGCTCAGTTCCGTTGAGAATCTTAATCGGCATCTTTGATATTATAATGTTCGTGTTACTGCATGGACAAACGTAATAAAATAACTGATCGTTGTCGCTGATAAGTTAATTTACTTTTAATGTGTTGCCCTTCGCAACGAGCAAGACAAACCCAAGACGACGGTCCATTGGGATGCAACAGCAACGGCAACGGCAACGGCAACGGCAACAGCAAAAGTCCAGATCGCGACGTGGGGGTAAATGGCTTTGTAGGTGACAACGGGTCTGCCGCTCGAGTCAGCATTCAAATTGGGCAGCGCGTGTGCCGACGACGACGACTGATTTGTCAACAACGGGCCAACACAAAGGTGACTCGAATTTATCGCTGCTCCAGATCAGCCAGCACGCCAACAACACCAACCGCAAGAACTAAGATAAAGCACAGTTGAGGCCCAAACTACATAAAACAAGAGCTAAGCACCAAAGGTGTCGATCGTATGATACCCTAGCAGGCAGACAACAGTCAAATATCAGCTGACTTCTGTTACTATATAACACAAATTGTCACATCTGATGGGACTAAAACAATATACCCTCTTCAGCCATGCACAAAAGTGTGTCTAAAGGATGCTGCATAGAACGGCGTTCGCTTAAATTGATGTTGTTTGATGCTTGGCTCTTGGGACTTGTTGTTGTTGTTGTTGTTGTTGCTGTTGATGCTGGCCACTAAATGGACGCAATTTAAATTTTTAGTGCCCGCTTGAGCCTATAAATTCTACGCATCTAGCTAAGAAAAGCTGCCGGCCGGCCGACTGGCCGGCCACGCAAATGATTTTGGCACCTGTGCAAAGTTTTTATGGCCCCCAGGGGTGACTGAGATGCTGAGAGGTTCACAAAAGGCCACAATCAACACCTCGTTTCGAAGTGCTCAGCCCGTCCACTTGGCTTGGCCAAGAGCTGTGTTAGCGTATGGCCAAGTCGTTGTTAGTTAGCTTTGGCTTTGTGGCTCTTTCAGCGCTGGTCATTAAGTTGGCGAGCGTCTTGATGCCTCTTATCGCTAGGCTGGGCCAATTTTAAGTCGCTCGGCCAATAAAACATTTTTAAGTTTTGTTTTCCAGTTCCAGTTCCAGTTCGAGATATTGGCTGCCATAAATTGAGGCTGTGCATCGTAGCTGGCTAGCAATCTGCATATCTATATGTATGGCATTCGATAATTACTCGCCTATCGATATGTTATCGACAACTTAAGCTGGCAAATTATTGACGCATTAGAATTTTACATTTCATTTAACTGCAGTTTCAGTTCCAGTTTCAGTTCCAGTTTCAGTTCCATTTCGAGATATTGGCTGCCATAAATTGAGGTTATGGATTGGACTGAAGAGCAATCTTCATATCAATATTTGGCTTTCGATAACTACTCGCCTATTGATATATTATCGATAGCTTAAGTTGGTAAATTATTTATAATATATCCATAATATATTCCAATTCCAGTTCCTATTTCAGTTTGAGTTAATAGCTGCCAAAAATGGAGAGACCAATTGACTATCGATATGTTATCGATAACTTAAACTGACAGTCACTCAACTTAACTTCAACTAATTCTCTTCAAAATTTAAGTTAATGAAACGCCTTCATACCTACACAATATATCCCTTGATTTCACACCTATCGATATGTTATCGATAGATTTGAGATATTTATTGTGCTGGTGTCCGCTTTCAGGCACCTGATACCCAATTAGATGCACAGCCTCGCTAAACGTCTGCCCCGTGCCCCATAAAATATCCACTCAACGCATTTGAAATGGTTCGCTTAAGGCCCGCCACTGCCAGCCGGTTGCACTTTCGTTGTTTCGTGTTTTCCAGCTTTCCAGTTGGCGCGGCGGAGGTGAAAATGTATTTTATGACTCAATTTGGTGCACATAAAAAATTTGTTGCCCGCCATACAAAGTGCAACATTGTTGTGCCCACGGTGCGTACCCAAAGGTGTGATAACTAAGAGGCAACTCGGCTCCGACGTCGGCTAAGCCATTGTCAGGTGCGGCTGCTGCCGCTGCTGCTGTTGTTGCTGCTGCTGATTATTGTTAATTTTTATGTGCAATTAATCGGCTACGCGCATTGGGCATTTATAAGCATTTCTTCCAGCAATAAGTTCGCTGCGGGTTCCAAAAGAAATTAAGTCGTATTGAATTAAAGTGAAATGCAAAAAGGTGGCCCCAGTTGCAGCCACAGCCACAGCCACAGCCACAGCCATAAAAACGTCTGGCAACATTGTGAACAGTCGGTCGGTTGGTCGGTTGGTCGATCGGTCGGTCGGTACTCTTAGCCAATGCTAACCCCATCCGCGTCTCACTCTACACCTTTTACGTTTAATGATGCCCCATAAAAGTGGGCAAGGTGTTTGTGTCCAAGCTGAGGCCGAAGCAGCAGCAGCTGCAGATCGCTCATTGTCAGCGCCAAGAAAAAAAGGTTCCGATTGACGTCTTGGACTTGGAGGTCAGCGAGCAGCCTCCCGCTGGGCAGCGCTTAAGCCGATAAACTGTTGGAACTGTTGCTTGTCGACGACAGCCAAGCTGTGAGTGAAGACCTTTCAAGCTGATGGCAGTTGTATGGCTTGCATAAGTTTTGGATCGTAGATCCCATAGAGTTAAGGCAAATTTGTATGACTTCCAGTTATAATTGGCATGTGATTCTTAAGATTTCGATATGATTAAAGATTTCTAAGTCTGGTGTCATTTCGATAAATTTTCGATAGGCTTCTGCATGTTTTTACATCGTAATTCCGAAAGTTATAACGATACGTTTGACCCATTTCAATTCAATCATTCATTTAAAATCAGATTGTCTTTAACATATCGATAAATACGAGTAGACTGACTTAAAACTGAAGCCATTTCGATAAGGTTTCGATAGGTTTGTGTATATTTTGTATCATAATTCCGATAGTTTAGCGATACTTTTGATACTGAGTCCAATTGCCAACCTTATGGTTAGTTCTCCAATGCAATCACTTATCTAAAATCTGACTAACTGCATGGATATAAACATATCGAGTAGTTCGATTGTCCTTTTACGTCACTTAAGTCATTCGAAACTGTTGCCATTTCAAATACACACTCGATAGGCTTGTATCAATACTTACTACGAAGTTCACTTGAATACCTTATTCAAGCTTGGACTAAGAGCTTGAATAGCTTTCCAGCAATATCCTTCGAGAGTAACCTACTCTTCAGTGAAACACCCAGATAAGACGATAACATATCGATAATGTCAAAGGAAAAATCCAAAAATTAAAAGTAAAAAACAAATTTCTTTCCACTTCACTCCAATTCGATAACAATTAATCGACTTACAACGCCATAAACCTAGCCTTGACTTACCCTCAAAACACGAATACATTTTACATAAAATCTATCTGAAGTTTCGACTCAAATTACTCGAATCACTTTGGGAAAAAGGCGCCACTTAAATGCATAACATGTGAGTCCGCAGCTTTTCGAATGCCCTTGCCTTAGCCTGGCTGCGTAATTGCATAATTTGATATTCGGTTATGGCATAGCCTTTGTGTGTGTGTGTGGGCTGGGGTGGAGGGGCTAGCCGTGTCCATGCAATTGGGTGCTGTGTCCGCTGCCAGTTTGCTTAATTGCCACGGCCAAAAGTGCCAAAGAAATGCAGCTCACTAATTACAACAACAAGAACAAACAGGGCCGACAAGCACGCGTTGGCTCTGGCTCTAGCGCCGTTCCCAGCCACTCGGCCATATCCTTGTGCTCTGCGTGTGTGCTGCCCTCTCTCTCTCTCTCTCTGTGTGTGTGTCCTTCAAAAGCCAATTGAAGTGTGGCAACGTTGCATGTTGCCATTTCCATGCAAAGGCATGAAATATATGTAGAATTTTAAAAGTCATAAAATTGCGGAATGTCGCCAATTAAAATAGTTGCACTCGTATGTATATGTATGTGTGTGTGTGTGTGAGAGTGTTGGTGTTGGTGTTGAATGTGCGTGTTCCGCATGTGACGTGACATAAATGCATGTCATGTTCGTTGGCTGTTTCGCTGACTGCCATAGCCCCAACCACCAGCAACACGATTGCACCACCAGGCCCGCTCGCCAAAAACTATGCAATACAATGCGCGCAAATTGCGCAATCAAATTACCAACAGCAGCAACATCAACAACATCAACAAACCAACCAGTACCGCCCCGCCCTGCCCCTCCTTGCCCCTCCCCTACCACCTATCAAAGTTGAGCTTAGGCAATCAATTATAATGTTAGCATGCAATCGTAACAATTGGTCAGGCTCAGCACCTGGCAGGGGTTGGGGTTGGGGTTGCCTTTTGCCTTACAAAAGAGCCTTTTAGAGTCTGGCCCTGTTGTTGTTGGTCTAAGTACGGGTCAGCTTTTTGGTGTCAAAGACGAACGAGTCACGAAACTGCAGCGATTGCAGCTTTGGTAGGCTTAGCTGGGTTAGACTATGGCCAGGGTAGCTGGGCCGGGTGGGTGGTGTGGCGTTTGCTGGCTTTTAATTTCCAGCGTTTAACGTGAACGCGTGCAAATTCAAGGAGGTCCCTCTTTAGCGCTGTTTAGTTGCGCTTTGCATATGCAGCCAGTTGCGTTAAAGTTGCGGGCGCCTAAGCGGCTTGATGTGGGGCTTTGGGGTTTGCCAGTCTTTGCGACAGCCACAGCCACTGCCACCCCCTGTGCTCGCTCAGCATTTAACATTTTTCGGACACTTTTATTTCGTTGCTGTGACAAATGACCTAAACGCACTTAGCAGTCAATCAATCAATGGACGACGACGACAACACTTTCCACTGACCATTTCACCATTTCAGCATTTCAATTGCCGCTTTTGCGTCACATGCGGCGTATGATTTATGTTAAATGCAGTCAGAGCTAGTTGAACGTTAATTGAATAAGTTTTTGATAAGGTTTAAGTAGGTATAGATTACCAATGTGCATGTGTTGAGGGTAAAGACTGCTACTTTTATCGTTTACAGTTTAGTTTGACACTTGAAAAAACTGGGAACATATAAAATGGACATGGATTTGCCGAACCTGAAGAGATATAGACATGCTGGAGCTATTGTTAAGTCGAGTTAGGCGTGATCGTCCATTCTGCAGTGCCGTCCGTGCCTACTCTAAAGTCTTGATCTCAAATGTATATGTCGGCGAACGGAATATAGGGGCTATTAAAGCGTTTTGTAAGACATTTTGCTTTGATCCGAGTGCAGCGAGTCTCTGTACTTGTTGCTCTTTTCTTAGAAGTCTCCGACTCAATCATTTTCCACGAGCACGTCACATTTGCAATACAGTCAGAGACACGCTCGACTTTAGTGCTCACTAATATCACTAACCATACAACCCATAGATAGGACAACTCGAACAAGCGTTTTCAACACGTCTGCCTTTTGCAGACTTACCCCAGTTGCAAGACTAAGTTGTGTTGTAATGTTAGTGCTAAAATCCCACTCAAACAGATTATACAACACTGCTTCTAACCTCGATATAACTATCGATAATACGCTCTATACCGATACTAATTATATCTCCCTCATATATATACTATGGGATTGTTCATGTGGAATCAAGTCTTTAGCTTTTATAGACGACCTGACAGACGGACGAACAAGCCTAATTCGGCTTGATAATGGCTTCTGCATGATCAAGTTTGTTTTTTTAACTATCGATAACATTTTCCGTTTCTCTGAAAACGCTTTAATACGATATTGAGCTTCAGTTACTTGAGGACGTCTTACAGCTTTGTTAAGCTAGAATCATTTGATGTTTAGTAAATCGGAAAGTATATAAAAAGCAAATATATTTCAATGTATTATATTCATAGCTAATGATTAGAAAAAGTTTTTTTTTTTATTGTTCTCACATGTTTGATAAAATATTAGAATCAAGTGCTGAGAGTTCAGTAGTTGCTAAGGCTCCTATTATTGGCATAAACCAATTAGCATTTGCTCTATGCATATATACTTCTTTGGATCAACTACCTTAATGATCTATTATTTCAAGCCACTTGGACTTTAAGCAAAACTTCTCCATACACCAATCTGCCTAGATCCGAAATCAGTTTCTCTATGTACAATTATATTTAGTAAAGCTTCACTTGGACTTAAGGAAGTCCACGTTCTAAGCAACAAAATGTTTAATTGGCTTTTGTTGTTCGCTCTCTGCTTGACTGTTGCATATTGGCGCCTCGTGTTGTTGCCACACGAGCTAACTGTTTGATTTACAGCAACATCAACAGCATCAGCAACAGCAACAACACAACTCTGACTTGAACTAGTTAAAGTTGAGCTTGGCTTGGCTTGGCTTGAAGCCCTCCCTCTCTCCCTCTCTCTCTCTCTCGCTCTAACTTCGGCTTTGTTGGCAACGTTTGCATTTGAAATTGTGTGAAAATCGCTTGGTAGCTGAGCTCAGCTTAGTTGAGCTAAGGTGAGCTAAGGTGAGCTGAGGTGAGCTGAGTTGAGCTGCTGTTGCTCGCTTTTCACAGGCGTCGCTGGCTGTGTTTTGGCAAATGTTTTCCGTCTCGCAGTTTTCCCGCTGTCAAGCGGATATATGCAGTAGTAGGAAAAGCTCCCGCTCATAATTTGCGATTACTGCCGGTTGCTGTTCGTAGCTTGTTTTGATTTTAATTAGTTAATTATTGTTTGTTCAGGCCGATGCAGTTAGACAGTGCAAGCAATTTGGCTGGGCATTGTCAAAAGGGGTCGTCACGGGCTTAAGATATAGGTTTGGAGAGATCTAGTAGATAAGGCTATGCTTGTCATATATAATAAAGCTTTAACAGTAAAGGTCGTCATGAATTGACTTTCCTGGATATTGACTTCCTTTACTAGTTCTCCAATCAGACTCTTTTGATGAAAAGATATTTGAGAACTCATCAGAATCGAGCAATAAATTTAATTGTTGAATAAGTTTTGCTCAAGCTACGCTTAAAAAACGAAGTCAAATTATCGATATTTATCGATAATAACTAAATGAAATGCTTTATAAAAAAAAAAAATACATAAACTGTGGCTGCGTTTGGTATAAAGGAATAAATATTTAAAATTTCAAATCTCTAGCTTTTGGAGTTTACGAGATAACTGCGTTCATACGGACGGACTCAGCTCGTCGTCCTCAAGCTCCAGCTCAAGAATATATATGCTTTATGGGCTCTGCAATGCCTTCTTCTGCCTGCCCTATGCATTTTAACAAATTCATTATTCCCCTAATACCTTCTAGCAATGATGAGTTCAGGCTATAATGAATTCTTATAAAAACAAACTTTTGTTACTTAGAGATTTCTTATAGAAGCTCAGCTTAAGCAAGCTTAAATATTCACTTCACCCAAGTCTTGAATTGATTTACTATATGCCATCATGCAACATTTGGATATAAGTTATATTCCTAGGGTATTTAATATTCAGCTTGGCTTAGCAGCAGCTGCTGTGCGTAGGAAAATATGAAAAGCTTTGAAAATGTTGGCGCTAATCGCAATACAAATAAATGGCATAAAAACGTTTTCAAAACGAACTGGGAAATTCTTTGCAGCATTTCTCTCTCTCTCTCTCTCTGTCTCTCTCTCTCTTTCTCTTCAGTTATGTATTTCTTACTGTAGTTTTTTTTGTTTATTACACGCAGTCATGTATTATGCAAAAAGGCGACGAACAGCAAAAGCTAAACGCGAACCCACAACGAGCACGAAAATTAACTGTACTATAAAAGGTGGAAAATTGTGCAAACAACCTACAAAGAGCGGCCCCG
This sequence comes from Drosophila nigricruria, assembly GCA_037075265.1. Classification (NCBI taxonomy): domain Eukaryota; kingdom Metazoa; phylum Arthropoda; class Insecta; order Diptera; family Drosophilidae; genus Drosophila; species Drosophila nigricruria. The sequence goes on along the minus strand of JBAMCI010000206.1, from coordinate 5,006,141 downwards.
CAAGAGACCACCCCGAGCTGGCCGCCGAGAGGCCCCGACCAGAATACAGTGGCCAGAAATTTGCATAATTATGATTAATACGGGAGAGCGTGAATGTGCCAGATAGAAGGCAAGGCAGGGCTGGGCAGGGAGGGGCAAGGAGGGACAGCAAGGGGAAGTCAAGGGTATTCGGGCATGGAGTTTTACATTGAGTCGAGTGCTAGCTAGCTCTGGACTCGATTCCGTTTCCGTATGTAGTTCGAGTTGCTCCTGGTTGGAGTTGCTCGGCTTAGAGTGGGCCGCGTGTTTTCCGGCATAAACGCTTGCAATCAAATTCACATAAAATAATTCACACACCAACAACAACACCAACAACAACAGCAGCAAACTGTTTGCTGGTCATGCAACCCACACCCAAGGCGCCGCCTTTCTTTGGCTGCCCCTCGTTTGCTTCAGTTTGCTTTCACATTAGCGTAAAATTTACAAGAACAACACTTGGCCCAAAACTCATTTGTTGTTAGCCAAACAAACCGTCGTTTAGCGGACGCTGACCAAGAGCTCTCTGCCCGAAAGACAGCTACAGATAAGAGAGAGAGAGAGAGAGGGGGAGAGGGGGAGAGAACAGGGAGAGGGAGACAGAGAAGGCATTTAATTTGTCCGATTAGCATTTTCAGTCACTTAAAATGCGCGCACGCAGAAAACGCATTAAAAATGTTTCGTTGCGTTGCGTTTTTCTCTCACAAATGCATAAAACGTATTAAAATATCGAAATGAAATATGCAGGAAAATGTTTATATATCAAGCAACACGAAACCACACACATTGCGCCTTTGTGGCAACTGGCAAGTGGCAAGTGGCAAGTGGCAAAACGGGTAGATTGGACAAGTTGTGCTTATACATACTCAACATAGTTAGAGCAGGGCCCAGTGCACGGGTCCCTCGGGCACGAATTGTGACGAATGAAACTTGTTAATTGTTAAATGTTTGTGGCCAACTATTTGAGAGACGTGCAACGAGCAGCGGCCCCACTGAGAGCCAACAGACAGACAACATTAAATGTTGCTAGCCACAAATAAATTAATTTGCAGAATCAGAGTGCCTGTGAGCTACCTGTCTCAAAGGTGCAAAGGTGATGCATATGCTACAACATAAGCAAATAGATGTCTATAAAATTCCAAAGGTCTCTAGAGGAAACTTTGCTTAGAATGTTTCCATTAAGCTTTATTATGCACACATTGAAAGAGCAGGGAGAATGTCTATACTTAGGCTGAGACTGCTGGCTAAATTATGTCGAAAATTCAGAATTCTGATTGAATGAAGTTGCCTTAGGCAGTTGTGTCAAACAGAAATGGTATTAATTCAATTGGACCTTTTTCTTGTATATAAAATTAAACTTTATTTAAAATTTCAAACTTTAAATTCTTAACTAGTTTGCTGTTGCTCTATATACTTGAGTTGTACTTGAGTTTGAGTAATGGATGATGAGATGTAAAACTTGACTTGTTTGTTCCAGTGTAGACAAGGCCTTAAGACTTGAGCTAAAAATAAAGTTAAGCGATCCGGTAAGTGTGATTGGGTGTATCCTCTAGAGTCTTTTGTGTCTTCTTCTGTGGCGGAGTCTTCTGACAAGTAGGTTAGGATGGGAGTACAGTTCATGGTTTGTAGTGATATGTTAATGATTGCTTCTTAATTATGTCTCTGCCCAAGAGTACATTGATATTTGTTGCTAGTTCAGTGTTGCCCATGTACAACTCAGCATCAGAAAGATGGTGGCCTGTGTGGTATGTATTCTGTTAAGGTGACATTTGGATGACATTTGCGGCTGCAGCGAGGCAATTTGCCTTAAAACAATAATAGAGCAATGTAAGCTTTACGATAAGATCTTTAAATTGGCATTAAGATACTCATTTGGACTAAAAAGTCACATTTGAATTCCAGGCTTGGAAGGCTAAGAATATCCATATGCTATCGACTCTAGATTCTCAGCTGTCTTGACACTCTTCTTATGACTGACAATTGTCTTTGCCTTGTTCTTCTACAATTATTTATCTGCTATTCTTACAAAGTACTTTTCTCTCTCTACTTAAGCTATATTTCTTTGACATATGGCACACTTTGACACAAATGGATAGTCTTGATGGACAGCCTCTTTCCATTTCATTGAAGAAGCCGAGATATTCATTTGGAGTCACATTTGATTTCTAGGCTTGGAATCATATCTTGAATGGCTAGGAATTCACATTTGCTATCGACTCTAGATTCTAGATTCGTGCCTTGTTTTCCTGATGTAATAAGCTTAAAACTAGGCCATTACAGGAAAGTAGGTTCAATATGTAAATAATAATAACAATAAGAAAATATCATTATCTAGTAATATAAGAGTTAAGTAAGCTTAGCTTTAGCCTTAGATATAAAGATTGATATATGTAATATATTCTTATGTATAAAATATATTTTATTTATATTTATTTATAATTTACATAGGAATTAATTCTGCATTAAAATATTTTTTTATGAAAGTTAATTACAATTGGTAGCCTATCGGAATGCAAACACTCGAATCTGTGGCTCAATTGTTTATTTGTTCGTTTTTTTGCTGTGTTTGGTTTTTTGTTTTGTTTTGCTTTTTTTTACAAATCATTGCTGGATCATCACTCAATTTGATGTAGGGGCGTCCTGCTGTACACGTCTACTCATCGCCTGGCAGCCATGTATCCTTGCTTGTTCGCTTCCGCGAGTCCTTGGCCAACAGTTTATGAAGCTGTGACGCTCTTGCTGTAACCGCACTGTGGCCGTTGTTGCTTGACGTTTGTTGACACATTTCGCTGCTGTCATGATTGACGACCTCACCGAGAGAGAGATGCTGTCTCTCTGTCCCGCCATCCCTTTTGGCTCCTCTCGATTTGTGTATCATTCTATCTGTAGTTCAACTCTATTACTCACGGCCAACTGTCAAGCACGCGAGGCTGTTGATTTATTTATGCCACATTTGTGTGCAACAAGAAAGGAAGTGAATTGCCTCTCGCACACACACACACACACACACACACACACTCCCCTAGTCAGCCCACGACCTAATGAATTTCAAATGATGCGGCAATTTTTTGTCTCTATTTCTGAGTATTTTATTATATTTTCCGACTTTTTAGAGCTATTCGCCATCATCTTTTGCTCACATTTCACATTTCACATTTTCCTGCCAGTTTGCCGACCGTTTTTTAATTGCCAAAGTAATTTTCTTTTACACTTTGGCGCCGTGTGTGGCTAGCAGTATAGACACACACACACACACACACACACACACACATGTGTTCGTGTCCATGTGTTTCCATTGTCTTTCAGTGTGCAAAAGTGCGCCTCAATTTGATCGAAAGGCGGAGTAAGTTTTGTGGGAAACTGCGCGTAACAAGCACGCAACTTGCCCCACACAACGCGCATACTTGGACGTTGAAATTGAGGAAATAAACACAACAATTTGTTGACTTCGCTTGTCATTGGCCACTCGTAGAACAATTTAGCAGCCCAATCTTGAGCAGGCTCCAGTTGTGTTTTGCAGATGTGCTCAGCTAGCTATACAAACAGCCAAGAATGTTGCAATTGAGTGCTAAGTCGACTGCTTAATTCTCAATTATAGTTGGATGGGAGCTTAATACAGCAATAGATATATAGATACATAGATCATAGATATATAGATATAAGGATACATAGATACATAGATACATAGATACATAGATACATAGATACATAGATACATGGATACATAGATACATAGATACATAGATACATAGATACATAGATACATAGATACATAGATACATAGATACATAGATACATAGATACATAGATACATAGATACATAGATACATAGATACATAGATACATAGATACATAGATACATAGATACATAGATACATAGATACATAGATACATAGATACATAGATACATAGATACATAGATACATAGATACATAGATACATAGATACATAGATACATAGATACATAGACACATAGATACATAGATACATAGATACACAGATACGTAGATACGTAGATACATAGATACATAGATACATAGATACATAGATACATAGATACATAGATACATAGATACATAGATACATAGATACATAGATACATAGATACATAGATACATAGATACATAGATACATAGATACGTGGATACATAGATACATAGATACATAGATACATAGATACATAGATACATAGATACATAGATACATAGATACATAGATACATAGAAACATAGATACATAGATACATAGATACATAGATACATAGATACATAGATACATAGATACATAGATACATAGACACATAGATACATAGATACATAGATACACAGATACGTAGATACGTAGATACATAGATACATAGATACATAGATACATAGATACATAGATACATAGATACATAGATACATAGATACATAGATACATAGATACATAGATACATAGATACATAGATACGTGGATACATAGATACATAGATACATAGATACATAGATACATAGATACATAGATACATAGATACATAGATACATAGATACATAGATACATAGATACATAGATACATAGAAACATAGATACATAGATACATGCAGATAGATTCATAGATACATAGATACACAGATACATGCAGATACATAGATACATAGATACATAGATACATAGATACATAGATACATAGATACATGGATACATAGATACATAGATACATAGATACATAGAAACATAGATACATAGATACATGCAGATAGATTCATAGATACATAGATACATAGATACATGCAGATACATAGATACATAGATACATAGATACATAGATACATAGATACATAGATACATAGATACATAGATGCATAGACACAAAGATACATAGATACATAGATACATAGATACATAGATACATAGATACATAGATACATAGATACATAGATACATAGATACATAGATACATAGATACATAGATACATAGATACATAGATACATAGATACATAGATACATAGATACATAGATACATAGATACATAGATACATAGATACATAGATACATAGATACATAGATACATAGATACATAGATACATAGATACATAGATACATAGATACATAGATACATAGATACATAGATACATAGATACATAGATACATAGATACATAGATACATAGATACATAGATACATAGATACATAGATACATAGATACATAGATACATAGATACATAGATACATAGATACATGCAGATACATAGATACATAGATACATAGATACATAGATACATGGATACATAGATACATAGATACATAGATACATAGATACATAGATACATAGATACATAGATACATAGATACATAGATACATAGATACATAGATACATAGATACATAGATACATAGATACATAGATACATAGATACATAGATACATAGATACATAGATACATAGATACATAGATACATAGATACATAGATACATGCAGATACATAGATACATAGATACATAGATACATAGATACATGGATACATAGATACATAGATACATAGATACATAGATACATAGATACATAGATACATAGATACATAGATACATAGATACATAGATATATAGATATATAGATATATGGAAACATGGATACATAGATACATAGATACATAGATACATAGATACATAGATACATAGATACATAGATACATAGATACATAGATACATAGATACATAGATACATAGATACTTAGATACATAGATACATAGATACATAGATACATAGATACATAGATACATAGATACATAGATACATAGATACATAGATACATGGATACATAGATACATAGATACATAGATACATAGATACATAGATACATGGATACATAGATACATAGATACATAGATACATAGCTGAGACATGATAGTCATATGAATAGATGGAACCAAATTCAATCAAGACAATGTCGTTAGATCTATATTCCATAAGTTAGGGATAGCATTATATGGATTATATGGATCATATGGATTATATAGATGAGTTTAAGGTTTAACTTCCGATTCTTATCATGCAGTAATACTTTACAAGGCATTACATGAATGAATCCTGATGTCTACTCATGATCCAATCTCTATAAAATGTGATATATGATATATGAATAGCTCTCTCTCTCTCTCTGTATCTCTCTCTCTCTCTCTCAACGACTCAACTACTCCATTAAATATCATATTATTATATTATTTTTTGGGTTATTTGTTATCTTCTTCTTCTTCTTCGTTTGACATTTACATTCATTATATTATAACTTAATTTTGAAGCGAAAACTTTCATTGTTATTAGATGGCTGATGCGTGTTTTCTTGCTCATATGTACAGCAATAACCACAATTTCAAGCTCATTAAGCGCAGACATAGGCCACGGCACCACCCAGCCAATTTTCGGGCCAGTCTATTACACTGTGCTACACAAACAAGTCGCTGGGTCGTTACAAATCTTTGGCAAAGTACTTCATAAATATCTTAAATGAGTTTCCTTTTGTTACACATTTTATGGGCTCGACTCTAACCAAATAGTATTTACGCCATTTTCCAGGCCGTATTACCATATAGTCCACCCCCCCAGAGCCTACCCGCATACGGACCGCTTATAACGACAGTTATGATTATTGTTTTTGTTTCTTGTTTTCTGTTTGGACTGAACTGGGTCCATGAATGGGGCCCATCGAAGCGACCGCCTTAAATCATTTCGTGGCACTATCGGCACAAAAATCAAATGCCTTCGTTTAAATGCGCGATAGCGAAGGCGAAACAGTTTCCCGGACTGCTCGACGACATTCACGCAATTAGTTTCCCAGTTCTTTCTCCCCCCTCCCCACACACACACGCATTAATGTCGAAAAGGCGTCGGAATTCGCTTGCCCGATTTTGGGACTGTGGGCAAGGCTATGCGCAGCACCTTCGGGTGGTTTGGGTGGTTTGGGTGGTTAGTTCGCCGTGGGCTTTCGGCCCGGCTCATTAACAATAATTTCGCTTTAATAAATAACGCTAAAACATGCGCTAAATAACATTTTAGGTGCCAGTCAACGAAATTTGTTAGCCCAACACGCAGTGGCACCACCACTGGCCGTGCAGGGTGGTGGTGGTGCGCGGTGGTGCCGAGTGCGGCAGGGTGGTGCTCTGCTGGCGTTGAAATTAATGTACCGCCTGCCAGGGCGACACTAATTTGCCTGTGAACATGTCAAATCAGCCCAAGAGGAAATTTTACGCTCCCGCCAAACGACGCCGCTGCCGGCGTCAGCGCCAACGTCAGCGTCGCTGCGCACTTAATGAAAAGGTCCTTAAGTGCTTTCCAACGGTATTTTGTTTCCGTTTGTAGTTTTTTTTTTTTTTTCTTCGCTGACGTCGCCTGCCGTTGATTTGTTTTTGTTGCCATTGGCGAGCATAAATCATGGAACGTTGGGCGGTCGGGCACACGTGAGCCCACACCACGGAGTGGGCCGGGCCACTTGACTTTCGTGGTGGTTGCTGCCGCTGCTGCTGCTGCTGCTACTGCCATGGGAAGTGATTAAAGTCATTTAACCCACTCTGAGCTCGCTGCTCGGCCGGCGGCAGCTCAGCTAAAATTAATTTCTAATTGCGCACAAAAGTAGGCAAAACAAGTCCGATTGCTACTGTGGGGCATGTCCGACTAGAAGATACGCGTCAGTTGCATACAGAAGTTGGAAATATATAGATAAGAGTAAACAGGTGTATTGTGCTGTTTCTTAATACAGAAAACTTGTTGAAATGGGAATTAATATCTAAAAGTTAAGGCATTCATATTCTTTCTCTGCCTTGGGAGAGCTTATATACCCTATTCAACTCTTTGGGTGAGTCAGCTGCAGATATGTAGATACGACTGTCAGCACATCCAAATCAGCTTGCATCTAGTCTAGCTATCAATAACAATAGGCGAATACTGAAAGCATTATATACCCTGGACCACAGGGAGATATGATGAGCTTGAAATATTATAGAATCGAATAGAATAAGGAATAAATAAGTCTAGATTTAAGATAAATGTATATGCTGTTTACGGTGAAGAGCTAAATCCACTGCAGAGTCGAAGACAATTGACTGCAACAAATTCAACAAAATAAGAGAAAAGATATATATATATAAAAAAATAAAAAAAATAAATAAAAATAATAAAAACAATTTAAATTAAATAGATGTATTAAAAAATAACTAAATAAAATAATATAAATTTAAAAATAAAATATAAATAAATAAATAAAACAGAATACAAAATAAAAATATTTAAAAAAAATTGAAAACTAATAAATAAAACAAGTAAGAACGTTGCAGTCGGGCGATACCGACTGCGGCATACTCATTCACGGCCGCACAGCTCACGATGTGATTTAGATTTTTCCGATTTGCCATGCTCCCAGTTGGTTTATGTATATATAATTTTTGGCCAATTAATAGAGGAGGTCAACAAAGGTAATATCGTCATAAAATATTGAGTTTCTCACTGAGAAACGGTTGAAGAGACAGTTTTTCCCGATTTACCATGCCCCTAGTGGGCGTATCGGGTAAGTCTTGACACTTTATAATTCGAGGGTATAGACGAGTATACATTCCAAATTTCAGGTCTCTAGCTTGAACACTGTGCAAATGGTTTTCACAGATGGACAGACGGACGGACGGACATTAGGACGGACATAGCACAAAACCAATATACTCATTTCACTTCGTGAATAAGTATAAAAATATTACCCAATTTAGGGTTTAATTGTCAATTTAAATTTGAATTATGGAAATGGATTGATTTATGAAGTCTAATTTAAGATTTTCATCCCAGTTTTTTTCCTTGTTAGTAAAAGTTTTGTAAAACACATAAGCAACCCATAACTCTAAAATTCAGAAATATCTCAGTTGAAAAGCAATTAGCTAATCCCTGTAATGACTTTATACCATAAGCTTTATATAAATGTAACAAATTTTTAAGGGGAAATAAAAATTGTCAATAAATAAATAAATATTTATTTATTTTTTAACGTTATTTACATTCAATAAAACATGATAAATATTCTTCAAATATTCCAGAAGAGATAACGCTTTAAATATATATGCTTATAACTCATTTGGTAGAGGATATTGCCCATGGCCTAAAGCATATCTAACACAAAAACAATATATCCATTTATTCCCCGTTTCTATGGTCTTAGGATGAGTGTGTATTAAATATTCCATAATCAAATTTTAAACAGAAATAGTTCGATTGTTTTTATACCCTGAAAATGGGAAATCAGGGCATAATGGTTTTGTTTTTAGTTTAAATATTTATAGCAGCTGCAATCCACTTGGCACGCATTGCCCAGTTGAGCTAAGGCCAAATATGAAAATCGAAATTTGTAGTTTGATTAATTCTCGGCCAGAATTTCGGGCAACGCAACCCTTTTGGCCTGCCATGCGGCGTCCGGCCCTTTGCATATGCTAATTGAGCTATAAAAATATACTTTGTGCCCCAAAAAGCGATGGAACCAAAATACAGTCATAAAATCCGAGCGCCTCCTCCTCTGCCCCCTAAGAAAGAACCACGCAGATTTGTGGCGCAGATTTTCTTGAACAAAAGCAGCGACACACACACACACATACACATACAAGGCTAAGTCTGATAAAGCTCCAATGCGACTGAGGTTGGGCAATGTGGGAGGGGGGGGCTCATGCGTGATGCTTTCACATAAAAATTATGGCATTCAGGGCAAATGGAGCATAGTATGGGGATTAGGAAAGGCCACCAGCAAAGACTCACATGCTGTGGCTTTTCTTGAGCTCACAGTGAGGCGGGCGCCAGGCAGGCAGGCAGGCAGGCAGGGAGGGAGGGAGGGGGAGGGGCATGTTTGCTGTGGCAGCTTGGGGCTGTGGCGTTAGAAACATGATTTTTATTTTACGCAACTTAAGTGCGAACAATAAAAACGATTTGAGGCAGATTATGGCAACCGGCGACGTTGTCCTCAACGTCCTGCGGATCATAATGCAAATTAGTCATGGCCAACGCATATGCAAAGGCACACACACACACACACACACACACACACACACACACAGAGAGTGGTTGTCCTTGTGCGCATTTATTTGCCTTGGCATTTGTTTAGATTTATGAGTGTCAGCCGTATTATGACCAACCACTTGACTTCCTGGCACGTGTGTGGCACTGTGTGTGACATTTTATGCCCCCGCACGTTCACGTTCACGTTCACCCAGCCAGCAGTCGCTGGCAGTCGGCGTGGGCGTTGGTCGTCGGCCACACGGCGCATACGCAACATCCGCTTGACTTTCGCCTCGTTCGCCTTCGTTTGCCTTTGCTGAGTGAGTTTATTTGTTTGTTTGACTGCTGAATTGTTTGTTTGGGCTCCTTTGACGACCCGCACGGCAATTAGCGTCAGCTCTGCTTCTATTCAATTTGATTCACACACAGAGAGAGAGAGAGAGAGAGAGAGAGAGAGAGGGAGAGAGGGAGAGAGAGAGTTAGCTAATTGCATTGGCTCGACTGTGTTTGCAATTCAAATTCTGCGGCCAACCACAGCCCAAGGATACGGCCACAGGCGTCAAGTGGTTAAGGCTTATGAATATTGAATAGAATTTCAAGTCGCTTAATTTTGTTGCTTTTCTTTTTTTTGACTCATATTTAACTATGTGCTAGAGTCTTAATTCAATTTGCAACTAACTAACTTCCCTCTGTCTCTCTCAGTGACCCCATCTCTCTCTCACTCTCTCTAGACTAGATTTGTCTTTGTTCTTCATGACGCAACTTTGTCGCAGTCACTGGCTTGGCTTGGCTTGGCATTATCTTCTAGCTCAGTAAGTTTGCATATAGAACATATATACACACACACTCACACACACACTCACACTCCCTCACTCACACACATGTGCTAAGCTGTGACTCTTTTTTAAGCTCCTGCCACATCCACTCTGGCCAATTACCAGAGCCCGCTGGGGGCACATTCACTACAAAGGCAAATCATATTAACATATAAATTGCACAAAGTGCCACTGATTTAGTTTTATTTGCTTGCCAGTGTATACACACACACACACACACACACACACACGCACACACACACACACGTACACACACACAGAGACACTTTAGCTTTTGGCAGTTTGTTTTTACGTCTTTCAGCAAACATTTACGTTTATTATGCCGATTTTCTAGCGCAGAAAAATAACGCTTATGTGCACACGCACATACACACACAGTCACACACACACACTCACACACACACATACATATACATAGACACAATTGCCAAAAGTTTGATAAAAAGTTGCTGGCAGCAGTTGCTGCTGTTGTTCTTGCATCTGACGTCAGAGCTGGCTGGTTGCTGCCTTGCCTTCGCCTGCTCGGCTCAATGGCGGCGGCATTTGCGTTTTACATACACTCAGCCAAGCAAGCAACCCCCAGAAAACCACCCACCGACCACAAAGACCCCCAACCCACTAGCCAACCCCCAACCACCCCACACTCGATCTCAGCTCTGGCAATGACAGTGCCATCTCGCTTTAGCGCACATTTCCGGTAAAGTCTTAGCCTAACGCTTATCTATAGCCAGCTCTCGGTGTCTCTCTCACTCTACCGCACTGCCGCCTCTCTCTCTCACATACACACACACACACACACACACGCACACACTCGCTGGCTGTGTCCTGCTCTCGCTTGGCATGCATAATGTGGCGCTTTTAGCTGCTTTCACATACAATTTACTGTCTTCTCAATGGCAACAATTTATGCTGCTCTTTTTTATGGGCAAAACGTCGCCAGCGGAAATTGATATTTGTGAAGGAAAAGTTTCTAAAAGACTTTGGCACACATACGGCAAGCTGAACGGACGGGACGGACAGCTAGCTAGCTAGGCAGACGTTGAAAAACGTGCTATAATGCCACTTGCTACAGTTTGCTAAAGAAATATTATTTCTTTTAATATTTAATTTTAAAATATATAAAAAAAAAGTTTAAAATTATTTTTTTATTTAAATTATTTATATTTTATTTAAAGAGCAAATTCTTATAGATAAAGAATAAAAACTTTTGCTACAGTTGGCTAAACAATTATTATCTTATTTTATATTTAATTTTAAAATATAAAAAAATATATATAAAATTATTTATTTTATGTATTTATATTTTATTTGAAGAACGAAAACTTATGTATTAAGTATAAAATATATAACAACTTTTGCTACAGTTGGCCAAAGAAATATTATTTCTTTTAATATTTAATTTTTAAATGTATAAAACTAATTTTTTTTTCAATATTGTATATATTTATATTTTATTAAGAAAACAAACTCTTAAGTAAATAAATATTTTTGCTTCATTTGGCTAAAGAACTTTTATTTTATTTTATATTGAATTTAAATAAATAAAAAAAAAAAAATTCTTATATATCAAGTATAAGTTATATTAATATTTTTAATAAATTTTTCTAAATAAATATTATCTTATTTTTTAATAACATAAAAAAATGAATAAAAAAATTAAGTTTGTATTTTCATTTAATTTATTTGAAGTATAAAATCTCTAGTAAATATTTTTTTTTTAAATATATAACAAATACTCGTTTACTTCATATTTAATTTTTAAATATATACAATAAAATAAAAAAAAATTTTTTTAAAATTACATTTTTATTTTTATTTAACAAATTATAATATTTATATTATAAAACATATATATATTTCTGTATATTAACTTTAAAAAATATATAAAATGCAATATAGAAAATTAAATTTTATTTAAATTAAATTTAAGTCAAGTATAAAATTTATAATAAATATTTTTAAATGTTTAAAATAAATATAGAGATATAAATTTGAGTAGCTGCTGAAGCTGATTTGCTTAATAGAAATTGCCTTTTGGCTGTTTCGCACTCTTCACACTTTCTTCTCTTCCTGAAGATATCTCCAACTTCCATTCACACTTTCTTCTCTGTTGCACATAGTATCTATAAGTCGCGTATACTTGACTCTATTTTTGAGGGTTCGCTACAGCGATGCTCTACTGTATGCGACTAGCCAGCCACACAGCCATTCAGCCATACAGGCAACATCATGCAACGTCTGAAAAGGGTTGGCCAACTTAGTCCGCGCTTTGGGTCTTTTGGCCCATTGTCTACTTTGTATTCTTTTTTAAATGCACGGAAATTGCTAATTTTATGGCCGGCTATATCCGCTGGCTGTGAAGCGCACTGCGAGTACTCTGCACTCGGTACACTGGGAGTTGCCCCGATCGGAGCAGCTGCAGCTGCTGATGCTGGGGGCCCGCTGGCAGCTTTTTCCAAAATGGCCGCCGCGTGGACACTGGCGACGTCCGAGCGGCAACTAAATGCACCAATCGCATTATGGCCGTCCAGCGTTTTGACCTCCCCAAATTGCCAATCGGCAATTGGCAATTGGCAACTGGCAACTGGCAACTGGCAACTGGCAACTGGCAACTGGCAACTGGCAACTGGCAACCGGCAATTGGCAATTGGCAGTGGCCGCTGCATGCTACAATGTCATGATGGTCGACTGATCGATCGATCGATCGATGGTTCGTTCGTTCGTTCGTTCATTTCGTTTGGTTGGTTCATTCGGCGGATCGATTACGCGACTGCTGCTCACCCCGGGGGCGCTTTGGCCCACGTTTTGCAGACATTTTGCCGCGCACTACTTAAAGTAATTTTGTCTGCTGGGTCCGCTGGGGCGACTCGGTCGTCGCAATTGTTTTTGGTGGATGCTTCAGCTCGTCGTCGTCGCCATCATCGTCGTCGTTGTCTAAATAAAATGCATTTTCTTTGCACGTCCATTGGGCTCCCTTGTGTCCTGCGGGGGGCTCTGCAGCATTTGTGGCTCTTTGTCTGCCATATAATTTGCACAAATTGCAATTTAGAGAAATAAAGGAAAACGAAACAGCAACAAAAATTGAGAAAAATACAAAAATTATTTTTTATTTTTATTTTTTTTTTTTAAGTTATAAAATACGCTACGCTCTAGGGGCATTTGAAGTTTCATGCATCGTTTGACATAATTTAAATAAAATATTAAATTTATAAAAAAAAATTAATTAAGCTGTAAATTATTTAAGCTAATAAGTGAATGAACAATATAGTATATAATAATATAATAATGATTGTTAATATATCAGAATAGACAGAGCAGTGGAAGACTTCCAATTCCAATAAGACTTTTCTTATGAGTGAGTCAAATATTAGATCATATTAGCTTAGAGCTGTGCTTAAAATAATGCAAACTTAGGGTTGGAATCATAGAAGATACAGATTAGGGCTGAAGGCTATTATATCTATTGCATAATTTCAAAGAATGGATAATTCTATAAGAAAGACTTCATTCAGGCATCTTAGTCTTCATATCAAATCTAACTTTCAGCTAAAGTTTTAGCAACTATTTATTTGTATATTAAACTGCTTTCTGCTTTGGCTAATGCAACTGACAAAACATGTTGAAAGATTCTCTACTCCTCATTAACTTACCCTCCCTCATTTGCTGTAGGGTCACTCGACTGGCCCGTCTAGCCGCATGGACTTTGACAGCCCCTATGGAAGAGCTGACCTGCTATAAGCCAGATCGTCGTCGACGTCGTCGTCGTCGTCGTTGCCAGCGACTGGGAAACATAGAAATCACGTTTTAGCCATCAACGACGCAAATGCAACAATTTTGAAATGTGCCAGTTAAAGGCTGGCTGAGAGAGAGAGAGAGAGAGAGAGGGGTCGGGGCGAGGGCGGGGCAGAGTCGAGGCAGGAGGGTCGCCCGTTCGAATTCTGCAATATTTCTTCATTGTATTGATTATCGGTTGTAATGTTGCAAATTAAATGCCTGTGCCTCAATTCGAACTTTAGCTGCGAAGCTGAAGCTGAAGCTGGAGTTGGAGTTGAAGTTGAAGTTGGCATTCAGTCAGCTAGCCGGCAATCAATCAAACAATCAAACGCAACTGGCCATCAATCCCGAGCAGGAACCGGCTGGCCTGGCCATAGTTGTTGGCGCTGTCTGTATTTTCGAGAGACTTTTGTACATTTTTATGAGAAAACTTAACAGAAATTAAATTGCCCGAACATGCTCCAAGCTACGATTCGGAATTGGGATTGCCGATTACCGCGATACGACAAGGAATTTATGTGAAAATTAAACGGCCAAAAATGATTGGAGCTCTCTTACGCTGACTTAAAGGTTGCAGCACGGCCCAGCCAAATCTTGAATACCCATCAAATATAGCCACAGTTCAGAGCTGCTTCTCAACTGCCACGACTGACACCGTTTCCAGCCGCAAAAGATTCTCTAAGATTTTGTCTAATCCCGGCCAGATCTGCGCCTGATAAAAATTAATTATGAATGGGAGATGGCAGCGAGTAAAAAAGGTAATTGAAAATGCAAACAACAACTGGAAAATCGGCCAACAGACTGAGCCGAGCTGAGCTGAGCTGAGAGGCGGAGGCTGCCACTGCCACCTGGCAATTGTTGGTGAAACTCGTTGCAGCAATTAGCAGACTGGGTTGCAGTTGCAGTTGCAGTTGCATTCGACTTGCTAAACAGCAGCAGCCGAAGCCGCAGCCGCAGCTAGAGTGCCGCAAACGAGATTTACTTAGTGGAGCATCAAGAAATGCTCATAATGAAGCACTTAAATGAATTTAATTGTGTGAACAACAGCAATAGCAACAGCAACGCCCGCTCCAAAGGAAGGCCCCATTCAGCTTTGCAAACAATACCCAGCCAAATGAGTGCAAGCGCAATGATTAGGTACTTGAATGGGCATGCATACATATACATACACCTCTCCCTCTCTCTCTCGCTCTCTCTCTTTCTCTCTGTCAGTGTTAGCTGCTGATTTGTTTGCCTGCCCTGGCTGCAATTAAAGCCTGAGAGATACATCGGGAAGCGAAACTAACATAAATATTTCCATATTATTTGTAAAGATAAATACTTGGATGCTTCAGCTCTCTTCCTTATCCCTTTGCCGGAAATCTATCTCATCTATGTACTTTCAAATATTTCTAGTAACTCTTAGCTTTTTGCTTTCTTGCCATCAATAGTTACTTTTATTTGATATATATATATATATATATATATATATGATATGTCAAGAAGAAAGTTTTTAGATTGCTCAGGCTTAAGAAAGAACTTGCTGGGCCAATGCTTATCTAAGGAATGGGATAGCATTTAATTTTGATTAAATATCATACTTTATAAAGATACTAGCGAATTCTCTAAAAGACTAACACATATAATTTATAATTCTATTTTCTATAGACTTTATATAGTTTTATTTCAACTTAAAATTTCTTCAATGAATTTATTAATGTCAATCAATCCACCTAAAAAAGAAGTTATATGTATGGGCGTATTGAGCGAATCGGGTGTATGCTCCGATGGTAATGACAAATCGGGTACAGCTGCATTTTCTACAGTTTTATTGCTAACCAGTAAGAAAGCTCTAGTCAAGACTGCTCGACTAAGAGATCCCCTGAACGATAAAGTTTCGATAAAGTTTTTAATCGATAACACTAAAAATGGAGATGTTATCGATTCTTTTAAACAAACGTGATCTGCGTGTGCTACATACGTACGGACCTACATAAAAAATTTCAAGTCTCTAGCTCTTATAGGTTTTAAGATCGACGCGTTCATACATATGGGCAGGCGGATGGACCTACGGCCGGACCGACGGACGGACTAACGGACGGAGGGACGGAGGGACGGACGGAGGGACGGACGGAAGGACGAACATGGCTATATTGGCTCAGCTTATCGATCTGATCAAGGTTATATATATACTTTATGGGGTCTGCCACGCCTCCTTCTCCCTGTAACATACATTTTCACATAAGCATTATACTCTGATTTCCCATTTGCAATGGGTTCAGGGTATAAAAAACCAATAAATTTCATAACTAAGTTACTTTCGATTACTTCCATTCTCTATTGATTTACAAGTAATTATATATTAACGGCCTTTAGAATCTTGGTAGATCGGAAAAACCCAATATCTTCGACTGTATCTGAGCCACGGCTTAAAAACATGACAGTTCTGACAGATTCGGCTGTTTTAAAGCTAAGATAGCCAGATAGGCCGTTGAAACACTATGTTCACACACAGAACTGAAAATGATATGAAAATTCCGAAAACATAGATTTTTTGAATACATTTCACTATTCTCAGTCGATCAACGCCGACTGCAACATTCATTTGCCTTAGATTTTTCTTATCAGTTTTGTAAAAATCAAATCAAAATGTGAAAGAATTTTGCCTAGCAAAAACATTTCATTTTGAATAGTTCAATAATAAGCGAGCATCGAATTCGATTTGCCCAAATCAAAATCAAAAACGAAATCCGAATTTCAGATTTGGCAACTGTCAATGAGCAAGCGATGATTTAATAATCGCTTAGCCGAGAGGGTAGCTAGCGGGCTAGTCCTACCCTTGGCCAAGCCACCCCACATATGCATATAGGTGTGCATATGTCTGTGTGTGTGAGTTATGAAAAATGATGAAAGATATAAACCTATTGATAAGGCCAACAAAATGTAAATTACCACAAAAAGTACAACGGGACATGAAAAGGGGCAAAAAAATATGGCTATGGGAATATCTGAATATCTGAATCGGCTCCTGGCTCCTGGTCTGTATGGCAATGCAGATGGTGGTGCTGGCAATATGCTAGCTTCTGCTCTCAGTTGATAGACGACACCGCCGCCGCCGCAGCAGCAGCAGCAGCAAGGGTTGGCAACTGCAACCTGGATGGGCAATTGTGATGCTTATCAATTGGCTGATTTGTTCTACATAGTAACAGCCGCTCACAAATGCTCGGCTCGGCTGCGCTGGGCTCAGCTGGAGCCGTGTGGCCGTGTGTATTGAGCGGGCCACCCGGTCAGATCTATCTCCAGCGGGGAGGCAGTCGGCGGAGCTTCAACGCGTGCCCCGCCTGATTAGCGCAGAATGTTAATTTCACACTTTGATAGCATTTTCAACGATTCAGCGTTAATTTAATTTCAATTTAATTTGCGCTGCAATCGCGTCAGTCGCACTCAAAGCCACAGTCTTAGCCACAGTCAACACGGGCAAAGCGCGCAGCAGCAGTTCATCAATCACCATCAGCCAGAGCTCAGAGCTCAGAGTCAGAGCTCTCGAGTCGGTTTCATTAACAGCCCAGCTCAGCCCAGGCAGCAGCTCGTCAACTGTTATGGTTTATTGTTGCATTTTGTCCTACGGTGGCTGGAGGCGCTCGCTTCAAAGGCATTCCTTGCCGGGCTGGCCAGGTCTTTATCTGCATTCATCAGTCGCCAAACAAAACCAAGTCAACCGGCTTCATTTGTAATGGATCTGTGGAGTCGAGTGCCGGCGAGTGCCGTCGAGCGGAGGCGGCCACGCAGTAGTCAAACCGAAAGTCAAAGGCTCTGATTGCCTTACATTAATCATTAGCAGCAGCCGAAGCAGCAGCAGCAGCCACAGACTCAGCGATGAGTCCACCTTTTTGACTAGGCGCGCGCGCCTCCAACTCGAGTTCCAATTCCAACTTCAATTCCATCTCCATCTCCATCTCCATTTCCGTCTTCGTCTTCGCCTTGGCCTGCGCCTGGGCAGTTTAGGCCGCAAAATTGTTTCGGGCTACTTACAACAAGCACCCGACTTGTGCCTTATTGTTGTAATTGTTATTGTGGCTTATTAATAATGCCGCGAGTCGAGTCGAGTCGAGTCGAGTCGACTCGGTTGACTCTCGGTCGGAGTCTGACTTTGGCCATATAATGTTAGGTCGCTCTGTAAATCGATAGCAGCTCATTATTGTGGATGCGCGAATCGGCAAATGCCGTATGTTGGGGTTTTATTGTTAGTTATTATTAGTTACGTCTCACTTGATGGTTGAGGCAACTTTTGTGGTCGACTCGCATCGGCGACAAATTGCAATTTTATGTAATCAAGCGCCTAAACATTTATTATTAACAAACTTGCATTCATTTACACCATTTGCGGCAAGAGCAACAACACGGCCAGCGAGCGTAGTCCGTAATCCGAGCTAGATCACTGGGTGGGTGACTGGGCCCGATCGCCGCCTGTGGCTGATGCCATACAATTGAGCTTAAATGCCTTGGCTGGGCAGCGCAGCTCACACGTTTTGCCATTGCCAACGTATCGATTACAAAACGTTGCAGCGACAAAAAAAGGCCAAATCGCGAGCGATTGCGCCAACTTGAGGCATAGTCTATATCAAATCATGTCCTGACTTGCCCTTAGGAGAATGCAAAAGCTGAAATTGTTAGCCTATTCCATATGTCTCCTCCTATGGTATGATCTATATATATATATCATGTTCTCTTGCTCACTGACAATTGCTGATTGACCACCCACGGGCGCTGCGACCCCCACTAATTGAATTCTGGCTTAAATTGATCATAGAGCTGAAGCTGCTTCAGGGTGGTGTTGGTGCGCTTCCTGTATGCCGCCTCAAATGGATGACAACATTCTTAATGGACGCGTTGGCGTTTGGCCATAAGATGGTCGATGCCACTGCAACTGCAACTGCGGCAAGAGAACAAACACAAACAGCAGCAACAGCAAATGCACACAGTAGCTGCATTTGGGCAAAAGATTTCGATAACAGCCAGCACGAGAGTCGGCAGGCCAGATGAAGATGGAAGATGGAAGATGGGTAGCAGATGGAAGGAGCACCAACAGTAACACCAGCAACACCAGCAACACCAACAACGGCCAGAACGAAAGTCAAAAGCGCATTCATTAATAACCTGCGCATTGATCATTAATTTTTCAACGGCAGCGTAGTTCGAGGCCGTTTCATTAATCGTCCTCCGTGTCGGCCCTTACACAGCTACACGCTACACGCGTTGCCCGTTGCCCGAAGAGCCAGCAGCTAGTAGCTAAACCCCGGTAGCAACACATAAACAAAACGCAATTGCAATTGACCGCACGGCTCGAGGCTCGGGTGGTGCACTTAATTAGCCAGCGAGAGCGACAAAGGTTGAGTGGCTGAATACAAAGGAATATCGCTGAATTATTCATTCGGAATAATGCCGATGGCAACCCTTAACTTATCTATAGCCTAGATCTGACCTGATCTAGAGAGACATCACAAACTATCAATGAGATACGACGGCAATCAACACCGACTGTATTCGCCTTGTCCGTAAGTTAGCCACTCTTCGGTCGGCAATCGAATATGCTGCATATATTTGTGGATCCATTGAACTTTAAAACGAAATTATTGAGCGGCATTTGGTCTGCTCTGATTGCATAAATGCATGAGGCTGCGTATGGCTGGCGCCTAGATCTTCCTTTATGCAAATGGCCATCGGGCACCGACTGACTGTAACGGTGCTGAACATCCAAACTACCAGCCGTGAAAAACTCGTGTTCAAATATTTTACAACATTTTTTGTGCCTGCCTAAACAGAAGCCTGTGGTGGCCAAACGCTGACTGTCTGTCCGTCCGCCCGACTGACTGTCTGTCCGTCCGTCCGTCCGTCCGACCGACTGGCTATATGTGTGTGTGTTGGTCTTTATATCCTTTTGGGCACTGTGGCCAGTCAGAAGTTACTAAACTGCGCCCTGCGCCTGTCCGGCTCCATCTCTCTCTCGCTCTCTATCTGTCTCTGTCTCTGTCCCTTTGCCTTTCACTCCTTTGTTCCTGTTACCCTGGCAAACCATTTGAAAATTTCGTTTAGCAGGCGCATCAACAAAATAAAAATCCAACAACAAAAAAGTTGAAAAATCAAAGCGAAATCGAAACAGGATAAATAAATGTGCACATTTCCGTTTTGGCGCGCATATCCTGTCCGCGCTTCCTAGCCAACCATTCAGCCAGCCAGCCTGTCCCCTTCCCTGCCCTCCCCAGCCGGCCGTTGCCATGTGTCTCTATTTTATATAAAGTATGTATTATTGATCTGCCGCGCATAAAAAGCCCATTTAAAAACGGCAAAAAAGGCAAAACAGACGAAGCGGCGCGAATTGAGTCCATTCCTCCGTCCCCATTCTCCTCTCCTTTGGCAAACCCCAACCAAAGTTACAAAAAAAAAAAGGACCAAAATTTTATAGAAAAATTGTCGCGCAACAACAACGAGCCTTAAAATTGTAAAATTGGCCATTTTAGCTTTTTGGTTACGCTGGGCACTGGTTGGGTGGTCGCCGGCCCCGCGCTGCTGTGGACCGTTTGGCGTCTATGGTTTTATGCCAGTATAACAGAATTTGGCTGCATTGAAGCAGAACGCTGAGCTTGTGGAAAAAAGGCGACACAGACAGTTCAACAGCTGAACGAGATGAATGAATGTTCCTATGTAAATGCGTTACATTGAATGACTGGATGCGTCGGGTAGCTTAGTTTGGCCGCGCAGCTCAAACTGTTATACAAACTATATAGTCTATATGTCGAATTATATATATATATATATATGTGTATATATAAACTGTTATACAAATTGCCTTAAACTGTCATACAAACTGTTATAATCTATTATGCATTTAGCTCTTTATACTATCCATCAGAAATTTAACTCAGTTTGCTATTCTATGTTGTAGAAACTGTTAGAGGCACTGTGATACAAGCTGCTCTAGAACATGTCATAAAAACGGTTATGCAAACTGTTATACAAATTGGCATATAAATTGTTATACAAATTGTTATATAAATTGGTAGGCAAACTGTTAAATATAGTGGTATGCAACCTTGCATAGCAACTGTTATACAAACTTTTATACAAACTGTAATACGAACTGTTATACAAACTGTTATACAAACTGTTATACTTACTGTTATACAAACTGTTATACTAACCATTATACTAACTGTTAAACTAACTGTTATGCTAACTGTTATACTGACCGTTAAACTAACTGTTATACTAACTGTTATGCTAACTCCATTTCTTTTGGAAAGGCAACACAAACTGTTATAAAAAGTATTTTTAAAGCTTTACTCCCCAATAATGCCTAAGTTCTTTACTACGCAGAGTGCTATATATAGAGCTATGCCACCTTATAATAGATAAACAGAGTTCTTCTAATATTTTCTATCAATAGTTGGTTTTACTGCTGAGTATAACAAAAGTCATTGGCTAGACGGAATTGTAATGCCCTACCAAATATTGTAGCGAATCGTCTGGCAGTTCACGAGCCGCTGCACTCACCAAAATCGTTTGCTCATTGCCATTTTCATTTTAATTTCACGTACAATTTTCCCTTTTTCCAACTGTTTGCCAGTTTACCAACATTTTTTTTTCCTTCTATTTCCTGATTTTTTATTTTTTGTATTTTTTTTTTTTTTTTATCTCATTTTCCTTTTTGCAGCGTTTTAGTCTCTTTTATTCCTCGTCGATTTCCATTAAAATTCAATTGATGTGCCATAGATATAGATAAAGCTGGCCTGTGGATGGACCCAGTTTGGCGGATGCGCCAGCCAACTATCTGTCGCAATCTATACCAGCTGTGTGTGTGTGTGTGAGTGTGTATGTATCTGTGTGTGTGTTTTTGTATAAGCAGTGATTTATCGAACATTAGAGCAAAACATACAAAATACAATTTTTGGTTAAGTGCTTGGCAAAGCAGAGTATTTTATCAGCAATTCATGTGGGATTCGATACGCACATGGGATGGCATCACACACACACACACATACGCACACGCATACACACATGTCATGGTTGTTACAATGTAAGGCAGAGCAACGGAACTGAGCTAAGAAAACGAATAGCAGTAATCGTCCGACTTTATAAAGCCATCAAAATGCAATTAACCCTTTTTCATCCCGTCTCTATTTCCGATCTAGGGTTATTTTAGATTTCCGCAGAGAGACAGAGAGAGAGGGAGGGAGAGAGACTATATGAGATGCTGAGTGTGAGAGTTGGATAAACTAAAACAAAAGTCGATGCCATAAACGGAAGTCATTTTCGAGCTGTATATAATGAAATAATTTCGGTATAACATGGCCACGAAATGAATTGCTTTCGAAAAGCGAATAATGACGCGGTACATATATTACGGCTCTACAATATATATATACATATATATATCTATATAATATGATATGATATTAAAACAGATAGTCAGCAGCCAAATGGGAAGGGGAAGCGTTTGCAGCATCTGCATAACAATGGGCACAGCGGCAAAAGGAATTCAAGTGGCGAAAACTAATTAAAGCGGATAAAGTGGCGCATTACAACAATGGATGCAGCCAGTGCTCAGGTGGCTCAGGTGGCGCAGGTGGCGCAGTTGGCTCAGGTGGTTAGGTGGGTGGGTGGTTTGGTTGGCTGCATGCATAATTTGAATTGAGTTTGAGCGACGAACTCAATTAGATTCATGTGCGCAAAGTTTTTCCTAAGTGATACCGATCCCATATCCAACTGTCTCGCTCGCGCTCGACTATAGTTCGCCTTGTCTTTTGTCTAGCGCATTTTCACAAATTAATTGGCAAACTTGTACAGCTGTTGATACAAATGTATCTGCTGTCTGTGTGTGTGTGTGTGTGTGTGTGTGTGTGCATAAGTATCTGTTGCCGTATCTGACGCGTAATTATATTGTAGCGCACAATAGACATTTGTGAAATTGTCACTGTTTAGCATATTTGGTCACGAAATGCTTCAATTTACTTGACGTTACGCTTTTGTTGCTGTTGCTGTTGTTGTTGTTGTTGTTTATATTGTTATCTCTGCATTGTTGTTGTTTTTATTTTCGATGCTTTGTTTTGTTATTTTGTATTTTTATGAGCCATAACAATTTATGCGTTCAACTCGCTTTTTTTTTGTAGTTTTATTTTGTGAAATGCGGCAGGAACTGATGCGTGCGCTAAACACACAAAACTGAATGGAAATGGGCACAAGTGCAGCGCCAAGAACAGGCAGGATGAAGCATGAGAAAAGTTGTGAAAGGCCCGCAGTTGGTAAATGACTTTAACTGTCAGTCTACCTCCCGCCCTCCCCCTCCCTCTCTCTCCCTCTCTAGCGCATTGGCTTAACGTGTTAATTAGCAAATTAAATTGAAATTTCGACATATTTCCGCTTTGGCCAGCAGCATTTTCAATGGCCAACTAAAATGGCCGGCCCCAAATAATAATAGAGACAAACAGTCGCAACCAGAAATGATTTGCAGCTGTATTGGTGCCCATATCTATATCTGTATCTGTATCTATAGCTGTAGCTGTAGCTTTTGCGTGTTAGCTTTGTGGCAGCGCTAAAGCCGCAAATGCCGTGCATAATTATGAGCCGCATATGCGTCGTATACGTAATTATTAATTATGCGCACATTGGCGCCACAAATGTTATCCAAATCGAATCAGATTTGAGTCCCCGCCCGTCCGTCCCTCCGTCCGTCCGTCCCTCCTCGCCCGTCTAACTGATTTGGCTGAGATCTCTGTGCCACTTAGCTGACCTAAATCTCAGGCTTAGGGCATATTCCATTGCAATTAACTGTCGCATGCGATGGCCTTAACTATGCACATAATAACCCAATTTGAAACTTGCCACCAAAACCAAAGTTGTTGCTGATGCTGAAGCTGGGGCTGACTTTCGCTGGGCTGATGCTGGGCACTGACGACGGGCGGTGACTCCAAGTGCTCCATGGGAAAATCTGTTGCAATTAGCTGCTCACTTTATAAAAAACTAAACACGCAGCGAAAACAATTTCTAAACGCGCTCAAAACGACTTAATTATGAGTGAGAAATATGCGCGGCTACGTCGCCAATCTCAACCACTGTTCGTACGTGTCAGTGGGCACCCCCGCCAGGCCACGACCACCTTTCTGCTCTCGGGCTGGGTTTTGCTGTCTGCTTAATTGCGCCCACTCAATCAAAGCGGGCCAACTTCATTAGACATTTGCGGTAAAAAATCCACGAACAGCTACAAACCTACAAACCGAGTTCACACGAACCTCGCGAATAATTAGCAGATACCCAGCTACAGATACCAAAAGGGAGCCGCACACACACACACACACACACAGAGAGAGAGAGACTAAGGCAATCCATGTTGGTTCACGACTTTGGTATAGCATTGATAGATCCAGCGATCACTCAGAGGAACTGCAAGGAAAGACTTTCCTCTAGTTACACTCTCAGTCTTCTAATTTCTGCATATTTTGTTTCTCTTCTGTTTTTTTTTTTTTTTTTTGGTCGCCCTATTGAATTTCATACTTGGATTTAAAAATTTCGAGTTTTTTTTTTGTATTTTTGGGCCAAAGCGAAACCTTAGAAATCGTTTTCGTATGAGGGAGGCACTTGAAATTAACAAACAATGTAAATAACAGTTAGTAGCTACTTAAGATGCAGCACCCTCCGCGGCGGCACCCTCCTGCTCAGAGTTGCCGTTGCAGTCGCTGGGCTTGGGCCTGGCCCTGGCACTGGCCCTAACCACAGGCATGCCCATCTCTCCCTGTGCCCGGCTTCAGCTTTTGGCTTCGTCTCTGGTTCTAGCTCTGGCTGTGGCACACACTTCATTGCTTGCGGTCAATGCGGCCACCCTTGCCGCTGCGCCTGCCCACGCCGCTCGCAGTGTCCCTTGTGTCGTCGAGCGAGCGACCGCCCGCTTGTCAACAACAGCAACGTCTTGGACTTTGTTAAACCTTAAAATTAGTTTAAGTATTTAGTTACCAATTTAGTGGCGAGGCCAGAGGGGGCCCCGGCCAATTGACAAGTGAAATGAAGATGAAGCAAATGGAACTTAAACTGGGACTGCGACTGCGACTCAAGCTGCGACTGTGTTGATGTATGCGGTTTGCGGTATGCTGGACTATAATATATATGTATATGTATATTGGGGGAGAGTGTTCAGTAGTTTGTCAACGGTAAAAGGTATCTAGATGCAGGTTCAATTTGAGCTGACTGAAAGGGACAATTACTGAACGAATGAAAAGTGTTCATAAATGTTATATGATTACGAACTTCTAGCCAAGTGAGAGTTGGATACCAAAGCTAAAGAGACTCTCTGCTCATTGTCTGATCAGCTGCTTAAGCACCCGCTATACATCTGCTCTAAGCTCATTCATTCAGCTCACTGTGCGACCCTTTGCGAACAGCTCAATCTTTGGTCATGCGGTCATGTGTTAAGTAGCGCTTTACAAAGCGTTGCCACAGACACATTCCCGACCGATTCCTCCGATAGATCATCGACGTGTTGCTCGCTAT